>JAREIK010006654.1:0-61210 GCA_029783825.1 Sapria himalayana | reverse complement strand
TGTGAAGAAAAAAATCAGATATTACCAGTTAAAAATTAACGAACAAAAGTAACCGGACTAGTAGAGGAATGTCTAGCCACATAGGAGGGTCAAAGTCGAGCATTGAGCATGCTTGAGATTTGGTATAATTTTAAAACTTTAAATATTTATATATTTAGTGGTTGTCCTAATAGTCTAAAAAATTTATTCAGTGCATGGTTTTATTAATTTTGTTAAATTTTTATCATTTGTTTTTTTTATGACTAAATAATACATACACAATACTAGAAAATTTGGTAGATATCCTAATTTTTATGAGATTTTCATGAAGATGCATGTGTAGAAAGTAGATTGTCAGTTTGTTGACAACATGTCTCAGATGATTGCTGTAAGATCTATTATATTAATAAAATATAATAGTAATACAATAAATTTTGAAAGTTGTTTTTAATGTAAAATATAAACAATTTTATGTATATCTATAATAGAATTTTTTTTCTATTTTATCACAGAAACTAATGGAGGAATATCTGGCAACTACTTCTCAATAAGTTGAGGGTTTTTATTGTTCTTCAACCCAATTCACTATTATCATGTCTATTTGGAGACCATAGGAGGTCATAAAAAGCACGAGGTACCATGTCATGCTTGGTCCGGCATGGTTCTATGAGGTCAGGACTGGCATGGGCTCCTCGGCCAAAATTAACCGGGTTCGGCCCAGTTTGGGATAGGCCAAAACCCAAAATTTTAAAATAAAGTATGGTTTCATTGCATGCCTCCATGCCACCATCGCCCTTTCATTGCTCGGCTAGCTTTGCCCTCGGCGTCGGCTCCCCGTTACCACTCTCGATGTGTTGTCAAGTGTGCCGTGCCCCCAGCCAAGCCCTCGTGCAGTACTTGGCAGGACATGTGGGCTGAATTCCCTCAGCCCGGCAGTGCACGAGCAGTGCAGATGGTGTGCCCAGCATGGGCCCGAGAACATCATTATAGCATGCCATGCCGGGCCAGGCACAACCGAATCATACTGTGCCTCGTGTAGGGATGGGCCGTCCGGGCCTATTTGACACCTCTAATTTATCTATCTATCTTTCTATTAGTCTATCTATCTATTTATTTTTCTATCTATTTGTCAATATATTTGTCTACCTATAAATTATATATCTATCTATCTATTTATCTATATATCTATCTTTCAAACTTTTTATTTATCTGTCAATCTATCTATCTATCAGTCTATCTATCTATCTATCGATCTATCTATATGTCTGTCTGTATTTCTATCTTTCTATCTTTCTTTCTATCTCTCTATCTATCTCTCTATCTATCTCTCTATATATCTATCTATCTATCTATAAATATGTTGTCAAGATATATATATATTTATATATCTATATGTATGTCTATCTATCTATCTTTATATATATATCTATCTATCTATTTTTCCATCTATCTATTTATATGTCTATCTATCTATTTATTTACTTGTCTATCTATATGTCTATTTATCGCTTTATCAATCTTTCTATTTATCTTTCTATCTATCTATTTTGTTATGTATCTTTTTATATATCTATTTGTCTATCTATCTCTTTATCTATTTGTCTATCTATTTATCTATCATATTGTATATCAATATACCTATCATCTATCTATCAATCTCTTTATCAATATGTCTCTCAACCTGTCTATCAAATCAATTTATCAATTATTCTATCAATATATCTATCAATGTGTTTATAAATTTTTTTTTCTATATGTCTATCATTTTGTCTATCTATATATATATATATATATATATATATATATATATATATCTTTCTGTCTATCTGCCTATATATTAGTCTATTTATCATTATATGTATCTATATGTCTATTTAGTACATATCTTTCTGTCTATCTATATGTCTGTCTATCTATCTATCTAGCTATGTTTCTATCTATCTATTTATCTATCGATTCGTCTATATAAATGTCTATCTATTGATCTATCTATATATGTTTGTCTAACTATTTGTATATCATCTATCTATATATTTTGTCTAGCTATTTGTCTATATATATGCCTATATATATGTCTATCTTTTTATCTATAATCTATTTATATATTTGTCTATTTATCTATCTAATTATCTAGGTATCAATCTATCTATCTATGTATCTATCTATCATTCTATATATCTATTTTTCTATTTATTTGTATATATCTCAATTTATCTATCTGTCTATATATCTATTTAATACTCTATATATCTATGTATCTATGTATCTATCTATATATCTGCATATCTTTTTGACTATCTATATCTCAATCTATCTATCTATCTATCTATTTGTTTATAAATCAATCAATCTATCTATTTATCTATATATCTGTCTATCTATGGGTTTACCTATTTGTCTATCAATAAGACTATCAATCTTTCTATCAAACTGTCTATCTAGCTATCTATCTATCTAACAATCTATCTATCTATATATCTATCAATCTATATGTCATTCTATCTGTCTATCTATCTTTAAAACTAATTATCTATCTTTCTATCTATCAATTTATTTATCTATCTATTAATCTATCAATCTATCTATTAGTCTATCTATCTATCTATCTATATATTTGTCTATGTATAAGTCTCTCATCTATTTATCATTTTGTCTATTTTCTTATATCTATCTATCTACCTACTACCTATCTATCTGTCTATCAATGTACTTCAGTCTAACTAACTAACTATCTATCTATATCTATTTGTCTATATATATATATATATATATATATAATATATATATATATATCTGTCTATCTATCTACATATCTATCAATCAATCAATTGACTATCTATTTATCTATCTATTATTCTATCTATCTATATGTCTATCTATCTGTCAATCTATCTATTTATCTCTCAATCTATCTCTCAATCTATCTGTCTATATCTCTATCTATCTATTTATCTATCATTATGTCGATGTAATCTATCTATCATTCTACTTTCTATTTGTCTATCTTTCTATATATATATATATATATATATATATATATATATATATATATATATATATTATCTATCTATCTATCTATTATTCTATCTTTTTCTCTATCTATCTGTATATCTATCTATCTATCTAAATGTCTATCAATCTATCTATCTACCTATTTGTCCATATATCTGTCAATCTATCTTTCTATTGATCTATCTAACAATTTATATGTATATCTATAATTCTACTAATCTCTTTATCAATCAATCTATCAATTTGTTTATCGATCTCCCTATTAATCTATTTATCATTCTATCTATCTATTTGTCTATCTATATATCTATCTATTTACCTATCTATCTATCTTTATTTCTATTTGTCTATCTTCTTGTCTATCTATATATTTAATCAATCTATCTATCTGTAATGTATGTCTGTCAGTCTTTCTATTTATATATCTATCTATATGTCTATATATCTATCACTCTATATGTCTATGTATTAGGCTATCTATCTGTATATCTATCTATCTATCTGTGTATTTATTTGTCTATCTAGCTATCTATCTATCTATAAATATATCACTTTATTTATATTTCTATCTATCTATCTATCTATCTATCTAACTTTCTATCTATATGTCTATCTATCTATCTATCTATCTATCTATCTTTCTATCTATTTATCTATCTATCAATTTGGCTATCTATCTGTCTATCTCTATCTCTATCTATTTATTTATTTGTTTATTTTTTATCTATCTATATATCTGACTACATATTTATGTATAAATCTATCAATCTATCTATATATTTATTTTTCTATCTATCTATTTATATATATCTTTATCTATCTATCTAATAGTAATTCAAACTATCTATCTATCTATGTATCAAATGGTCGATATGTCTAACTAACTATCTGTCTATCAATTTATCTATCTTTTTGTCTATCTATCTTTCAATAAATAATTTTATCAATCTATCTATAAATTGGTCTATTAATCAATCAACCTATCTGCCTATATATCTTGCCATCAATCTATCTATCAATCTATTTTTCTATCTGTCTATCAATCAGTCTATCTATATATCTGTCTATTTTTTATATATATATGTAATTATATGTCTATCAATTTTCTATCAACCTATCTATCAAATTATCAATTAATCTATCTATAAATGTTTTTATAAATCTTTATATCATTCAATCTTCTATGAATCTATATATCAATTTGATTATCTAACTTTCTATGTAAAGATCAGTCTATCTATTTTTCTATTTATCTATTTCTTTCTATCTATCATTCTATTTATCTATCATTCTATTATTCGATCTGTTAATCTTTATATCTATCTATTAATTTATATTTCACTCTATCTTTTTGTCTATCTATCAGTATATTTATCTGTGTATCTATCTATCATTATATCTATCTGTCTAGCTATTTGTCTATCTATCTATTTATTTTTGTGTCAAATGATCTCACTATCTAATTATCTATCTATCTTTCTATCAATATGTCCTTCTATATGTCTATCAATCTTCTATGAATTTGTCTATCGATCTGTCTATAAATCTTTGTATTAATCTTTCTATTTATCTATCTATCTATGTGTCTTTCTATCTGTAGATATTTTTATATATTTATATGTACATCTATCTATCTATCTATCTCTCTATTTATTTATTTATCTATCTATCTATCTACCTTTCTTACTATTTGTCTATAAATTTGTCTACCAATCTATATATGTATCTATGTATCTATCTTTCTATCTATATATCATCTCTATTTGTCTATCTATTTGTTTTTCTATCTATCTATTTATCTACATATCATTCTATCTAACTATCTATCTATCTATTTATCTATATATCTATTTATCTATCAATCAATCTATTTGTCTATATATCTGTGTATCTTATTATCTATATATATGTTTATCTATCTATCTATCAGTCTATTAATCTATCTATTTAACTTTCTTTGTATCTAACTAACTATCTATCTATCTATCTATCTATCTAAGTGTCTATCAATCTATCTATCTTTCTATCAATCTATTTATTCATCTATCTATATATCTATATATATCTTTATCTATTTGTCTAAAAATGTGTATAACACTCTATCTATATATCTATTTATCTATCTTTCTATCTTTTTGTTTTCAATCTATCTATAAATCTATCTATCAATCTATAAATCTATCTATCTATCAATCTTTAAATCAATCTATCTATTAATCTATCTATCAAAATTTATATCTGTATATCTATCTATCTATCTTTTTATCAATATATCTATCTATCAATATGTACGTCTGTCTATCTATTTGTTTATCTATATGTCTATCTATTTATTTATTTATCTGTCAATCTAATTATCTATCAATCAATCAATCTTTCTTTCTTTCAATCTCATTGTTAATATGTTTATCAATCTATATATCTATATATATATATATATATATATCTGTCTATCAATCTATCTGTCTATCTATATATTTATCTATTTGCCTATCTATCTGTATATCTATTTCTCTATCTATCAATCTATTTATCTATTAGTCAATCAATAAATCAATCTAACTATAAATCAATCAATTTATCTATCTATCTATCTATCTATTTATATGTCTATCTATCTATCTTTATATATATATATTTATCTCTCTGTCTAATAATCAATTAACTATCTTTTTATCTATCTTTATATATATCTATCCATCCATCCATCCATCTATCTATCTATATGTTTTTCTATTTGTTTATCTTTTCCTCTATCTATCTTTCATTCTATCTTTCTATCAAGTTGTCTATAAATCTCTCTATCAATCTATCTATCAAACTTTTTATTAATCTATCAATCAATCAATCTATCTGTCTACCAATCAATAAATCAATCAATCTATCTATCTTTTTATCACTCTGTCTACTTATCTATCTATCTATCAATCTCTCTATTAATCTATCTATTAATCTATCTATTAATCTATTAATAATCAATCTATCTATCCATCTATCTATTTCTTTATTTATCTGATTATCTATCAGTATATATATCTATCATTCTATGTATCAATCTGTTAGTCTTTATATATATTTATCAATCAATCAATTTGTATATCTATCTATTTGTTTGTCAATCAATCGATCAATCATTCTATATGTATGTCTATTTATCTGTCAATCAAACAAACAATAATCAATCTGTCTATCTATCTATCACTTCAATCTATCTATCTATCTATATGTTTGTTATCTATCTGTCAATCTGTATATGTATTTTTCTATCTTTCTATCTATATATATATCTATCTATATATCTATCTATCTATATATCTATCTATCTTTCAATATGTCTGTCTGTCTATCTATCTACCTATCTATCTGTCTATCAATATATTGATCTATATGTGTATCTTTGTCTTTTTATTTATCTACCTATCTATCTATCAAGTTTTCTCTCTTTCTCTATATCTATCTATATATCTATATGTCTATCTATTTGTATATCTATCTGTATATATATATATCTATCTATTTGTCTATCTATCTATCTATCTATTATTGTTTATCTATCTATCTATCTATCTATCTATCTATCTTTCTGTCTATCTATCTGACTATCTATCAATCAATATTTCTAACAATCTCTTTGTAAATCTAACTATCAATCTATGTATCAATCTATCTATTAATCTATCTATCATTCTATCTATTTGTCTTTCAGCCTACCTACATATCTATTTATCAATCTATCTGTCTACCTATCTATATATTAATATGTCTATCTCTCTATTTATCAATCAATCTATCTATCTATCTATTTATCCATTTGTCTATCTATCTATCTATCTGTTTATCTATTTGTCTATATATCTATCAATTTGTCTATCTATCTATCTTTATATCTATTTTATGTATCTATATGTCTTTCGGTCACTTTATCTCTGTCTATTTATCTGTATATCTGTTTATCTATATATATCTCTATCAAGCTAATATCTTTATATATCTATCTTTGTATCTATCTTTCTATCAATTTTCTATCTTCGTGTCGATATATCTGTCTATCTACTAGTCTATCAATTTGTTTATAAATTTGTCTATCAATCTATCTATCATTCTATATATCAATCTTTTTAAGAATCTATCTATCTATTAATCTATATATCTGTCTATCTATCTATCTATTTATCTATCTATGTTTCAATCAATCTATCAATAAATCTTTCTATCAATCTATCTTTCTATCTAACTATATATCTATATATCTATATATCTATTTTTCTATTTTTCTATCTATTTGTCTATCTAACTATCTATCTATTGATTTATCTATCATTCTATCTCTCTATCTATCGCTCTTTATATATATCTATCTATCTTTCAATCTTTCTATTTGTCTATCTATCTATCTATCTATTTGTCAATCTATCTGTCTTTCTATCTATCTGTATATCTATCTTTCTATATATCTATCTATCTATTTGTCTATCTATTTATCTGTTTATCTATCTATCTATCTATTTATCGATCTATCTCTCAATCTATCTATCAATCTATCTATTTGTTTATCTATGTGTCTATCTTTCTATCTAATAGTCTATCTATCTGTATATTAATTTGTCTATCACTCTATCTCTGTATTTATATATATTTCTAACTATCTATTTATCTATTTGTCTAACTATTTGTCTATCAGTCTATCTATCTATATGTCTATCTATCTTTTTATCTATTTGTCTATCTATCTATATATTTATCTATCTGTCTATTTGTCTATCTGTCTATCTATTAACTTATCTACCTACCTATCTATCTATTTGTCTATATATATGTCTATCTATCCTTCTATCTTTCTATCTTTCAATTTGTCTCTCTATATATCTAACTATCTATCTACCTATCCATCTCTCTATCTATTTGTATATCTATCTGTCTATCTATGTGTCTTTCTATCTTTCTATCATTAATTTCTCTATCAACTATTAATCTGTCTATTAATCGGTCTATCAATATGTCTATCAATCTATCAATCAATCAATCAATTTATATGTCTATCTATATATTTATCTAACTATCAATCAATCTATATATCTATCTATTTTTCTATCTATCTATTTATCTATCAATGTATTTGTCTATCTATTTATATAACTATATTCACTACAAGAAAATATCGGTTTAGCTATGGAAATTTGGGTAGGGCTAAAATCCCTACCTAATTATCGAGGGATTAGCTAGGGAATAACAAATAATTTTTGATTTTATATTAAATTAAAAATCTGCAACGGAATAGTGATGGATTAGTAATGGAATGTTCGATTGAAAATATTTTGTTGCTAATATTTTCGTAGATTTTTACACAAAAAAAGCACAGATTTTAGCGATGGATTTAGCGATAGTATATCCCCATCTAATTAGATAGAGACAAAATCTATCGCTAAATAATTATTTGAAATTTTTTTACTTTTTATATTTTATTACAAGTGATTATTCCTTAAATTTTATTTTTCACAAAATATATCCACTTAGCTAGGGATTTTTCCCTAACTATTTGGGCTGGGGATAATTTTCATCACTATTCTTTAATGAATTAATTTTTTTATATATTATTTATTTTAATTTTTTATTTAATTTTGTATATAAAGATATGTATTCATTGGTCTACTGAAGAACGATCCATGAAAGTCACATTCTCTTTGTATAATTATAAAAATAGGTTATTATAAACAAATAATTTAAAAAATATATAAATACAAAAAATGTAATATTAATAAAGACTACAATACTATTAATAAAGACTACAATAACTATTAATAAAGATTACAATAACATTAAATTATTAAGTTTATAATTTTTAAAATTTTTAACGATATTTTAAAAACTAAATGAACATATATTAAAATTTCTACTAATAAAAAGATTAAATAATTCATTGTATAATAAAATATAATAATTGACGAAAAAACTAGTAAATATTAATATTATTTTAAATATAAAAAAATTTTTATGCCTAAAGGAAATTTTTTAAAATTTAATTACTAACAAATTTAAAAATTTAATTTATAAAAAAAATTACTAATTTTTCATAATATTTAAATGAAAATAAATTGATACTTAAAGATAAATACAGAGATATTCACCCCTATTGAAATTTATAAGAACTAAATAATAGAGTTAATTTTATCTCTAAAGTACCCCCAATCCGAGCTGATCTTTAGAGCCAAAAACATTTTTTTATCTCTAAAGATTAGTAGGACTAGGTACAAGAATGTCTTGCCACATAGTAGGGTCAACATCGAGCATGAGCATGCTCGATTTTTGGTACAATTTAAAAATTTAAAATATTTATATATTTAGTGGTTATCCTAATAGTCCAAATAAATCAGATCTGTACATGGTTTTATTAATTTTGTTAAAATTTTTTTACATTTGTTATATTTTAACTTAATAAATAGATATTATAGGCTGGAGAATTGGGTCGTGATCCCAATTTTTATGAGATTTTCAGGAAGATGCATGTAAAGAAAGGGGATTGTCTGTTTGTTGACAAAAAGTCTCAGATGATTATTGTAAGAATCTATTATATTAATAAAATTTTATGATACTATAATGAAATTTTAAAGTTATTTAGAATGCAAAATATTAAATTTATTTTATGTATATCTAGAATAGTATATTTCTATATTTTATCACAAGAACTCATGGAGGAACTTGTAACAGTTCCTTCTCAACATGTTGAGGGTTCTATGGAAGTTCAACCAATTGACTTTGATCCTATCTATTTAGAGACTATAGAAGGTCATACGAAGTAATGAGTGTACGACATTGGCTTGAAGGGACTGGCATTATGTTATAGTAGTCATGCTTTTAATTCATTTATCACAACAATGACAGATGAGGTGGTCGAACAACAAGTAATGGAAACAAATAAAAGTTTTGAAGTTATGGAGACCGAAATGAAAGAGAAGGATGAGCAGATATCTCATTTGAAAGATGAAATGGAGAAAATAAAAGAAGAGATATAAGAGCAGATTAATCATTTGAAGGAAAAAATGCAAGAAATTAAAGAAATGAATGATAAGATGAAAGAAATGAATGATGAGATGAAAGAAATTAAAAATTTAATGCAACAACAGATTTGTATATGGAGTCATAGTTAGCGGCATTGATGCAACAGATAGCATTTCAAGATCCAACTGCAAAGCTATGTAAGAGAGCCTGACACAAATGCACCAACTAATAATCGGGATGATTTTGTATCAGAATTATTTTTGAATAATTTTTGATTTTTGTCTATGTATAGATAAACAAGACGAGCTTTTTTTGGAGGTATCATTTTTCTTTATTCTGGTTTTGTTCTTTGCTTTGCCAATTAACCTAATCATGATTCTTTGTAGGACATTTAATGTGAGAGGCATAAAAAATTCCAATTCAAAGCCTTAAGACATTGCCATGGTCCTTCATATGGATGAGTCCCATCTATACTGATCTCAGCTGGATCAAAGGAGGCTGAGCTTTTATTATCTTTAATATTACTGAAACATTTTATTTTTGCACACACACACTCTCTCTCTAAACATCATTGTTGGCCATCTTTTAGATATATTTTTAAGTTGTTTTACTATCAACTCAGATTCGTGTTTGTTCATGTCTATAATTACTATTTTATATATATCTATGATTATGTTTGTGTGTACCCAAATATTTTTGGTAGAGTTTTAGCCTATTATAGGTATATAAAAGGCTTGGCTGGTCCTTATGGTTCTAGGAATAGCATGTTAGCTTCTAAAGTTGTGAGATGAACACAAAAATTCTTATCCCACATAGACATAAGTTTGTTCTTGACACTCTTATTTCATGCAGATCTGCATTGTCACTATTTAGATCTATGACTGCTTTATATTGGTCATCATTGGAATTAAACTATTGAATTGTTAATTACCATAATAATTGCTAATGAAATTTAATTAAATGTGTTCATTCAGCTTGTTCTCCCCCTCTTGCATGTTCGTAGTGTCAAGGATGACAACAAGCTGGACATGAGGAACTATGGCTATTAATGGGGTTATGGTGGATGCCAATCCGCATGATGTACAACTAGCCATCGATGTATCCCCTGCCGATGAGCATGAAATGAAGAGGAGTGAGAATAGTTGGGAGGATGGTGAGTCAAGGTGCCTTGCTATATGAAATTTGCAAATTTTGTAGCCATTTACTTTTTTTTTTATATTTGGAAAACAAAACATCTGATTTTTGACGTTTTGTTCCTCTTTTTTTCTTTGCATGTGTATTGTTTTTATGGAGTGAAAAATGTTTTTATGGAGTGAATATTGAATTGTTCTATAGTTACGTTGACGCATACAATGAAGTGATGGCTCTTACTTCAAACCAAGTGAGGAACTATATGGAAGCAGAAGCTACAGGGTTGATGGACTAATACAATGAAGCTAAGCAATCAAAATCATTGGTGCAAGCACACGGAGAGGGGAAGAAACATTCTTAGAAAACCACATGGGAGCATGGTTCTACAGGGCGTGGCGGGGCAGAGCAACCCCCTTATAGGCCTTGGGAGCAAGAGAGAGTTCTGGTTGTGGGGAGACAATGTGCGAACTTTGATGCTCCAAGCCTAGCTCGTGGCTTCTCTTCCAAGTTTTCTACTAAGAGCTTTTAGATATATTTTTAAAAATTTAAATAATACTCACATTTCTTTTTAATGTTGAAAGTGTTGTTTTGTGCATTCTTTGTCAAGTATAAATGGGATAATACTTTACATGGTTTTCTATATCTATATCTATACCTACTATTCTATATCTAAAAGACATCCATATATATTGAAGTGTATATGTATATATACTATAGTATATATGTACATATATACTGCAGTATATTTGTACATATATACTTAGTATATGTACATATACACTATACTATTATATGTACATATATACTATATATAACTATCTTATTGATGAGTACGATGTTTGTGATATTGCTTATGTTTTGCTGGGTGCCATGTTCTCTACTTTATCAATTGATACGTTGTTCTATTGATAGCTTTTTGGAAAAAGAATTAGCATGTCTTACACATTGAGGCATGCCTAGCACACACAGGTACACTTCGAGAGTGAAATAGAGATTATTCATCCTGTGAGTTGCCCTAATTAAAATAACATGTTATATAAGGGCATTGTTTGTATGAGGTTATTCAGCAAGTGTATTATATTTATTTTATGTTGTGTGATTTAAAGTTTTTCATGGTATCAAAATCTATCCCATGGAAAGCTAAACTCTAGAGGGGTGTGTGTTGGAAAGAGCTGTAAACCCCTAGAAGGAGTGCATCCACTTTGCATTAGCTACCACGATTACCCATGCATTGTGTGCTATGCAAATCTTCACATGCTCACTGTATGTTATCAAAACCATCGCACTCCCACTGTGTGTTATTGAAATCATTGCTCACAAGGTTTAAGCCTCGATTCCAACTACATCAATGCCATATGTGACCCATAGGGGTGGATGTTGCTGAATCTGAGTTTTATGAGCTAGATCAGCTGCTCTACGACATATAATACAAGCAAGAGGTGAGATGTTGATTTCTCAATGAGCTCGTAACAGGCTTGGCATAGCATTGAGTTGTGAAAGTTTTTTTTTTGTTTTTTTTTTGATTTTAATTTGATTTGGTTGCTTGGATAGGGCGTAGACCCTTCTTATCAAGGCGAACCAAATTGCATCGTGACAAACTGAATGCATTGAAACTGTGAAGTTGTGTAGAGAAGTTGGATGGGCTATTATAATGGAAATGGAGTACAGGTAAGACATCTACTTGAAAATCATGATAGGTGATTTGACAAGCATCCTAAAGAAGTATATTTGGTATTCTTTTTGATTGAACTCATGTTCTTATGGTTAGAGTAATGTTTGTTCGCAATAGTGTTGAGATAAGATTCCATTGATGATGATAATGAGAGGTTGGATGAAAATTTCTATGAATTAGTAATCAAGTTATATTATATAATTTTTTGTGTACACGAGATATTCATAGATTTTTTTTTCTTTTAAGAAATTTATTAATACTAGCTTTTAATTTATCGTGCATCAAAGCAAGATTAACTATTCATGCTTACAACCATCAAATATTCTTTCAAAAGGGCATTTATTTTTAATAAAAAAAGTTTTCTTATAGTTTTCTTAAGCAAAAAAACATAATAATAAATTTTAGATCATGTGGGATATGTAGATTAGAAAAAAAAATTTGATTTTTGGTAATGACCATTTCTATGCATCAATAGTTTAGTTCAACTAGAAAGGTATAATATATGCAAAAGATAAAGAAATATGAGATGATAGGGAAATAGTGTGTGCATGTGTGTATGCGCCCCGTGTGTTTTGACACATATAGTTATACTATATTCATGCTGTATGCATGTATATTGCATAAATACATGCCTATCCATTTTTAAGTATATGTAGATAAATATTTGATGCATACATGTATGATAGCACCATTCATTAGTTTTTTTATTACTGAATGTTGCAGACTATTCCTATTAATCCCAAGCATTTTCTTAACAACTTGACTGGGAAGACGGTCATTGTAAAACTCAAGTGGGGAATGGAATACAAAGGTGAGCAACCTTGTGTTTTTTTCCTGTGCATTGCATTTTTTTCTCATTTTTTTCTTTGGTTTATTTTAGGTTTCCTTACTTCAGTGGACTTCTATATGAACCTATTAGTGTGCAAAAATTCAATACCATGCAGCCTATTGTATTTCAACTTCCATTTTCCTTTTGTTTGGCACTTTCTAATGAGTTTTGTATGAAAATAATACATTTTAAATAAAAAATCCAAAATATAATGCTAGTTTGAAAAATATTACCAAACTATTAAATCTGGAAACAACGTGGAAATTTGTGTCGTTGTAAATGATGGACATTGCCACCCTATTAATTTTAAAAATCAAAGGTGGCGTTGTAAATGCCGGCTATTAAATTTTAAAAATTTTAAAATGTAGGCATTGGGAATAATGGGAGAGTGTGTGGAATCCAAGTTAGTGAAAAACAAGGTTGAACAAGCCGTATCCATGGATATTTGTTCCAGAAGTACATCCACCACTATGGCTGCCACTACAAATATCACTCTAGTTCTCGAGAATTCATAATAATCCATAAAACCTCTCACCACTGCCAACTCTTATCCTCCTTCATTTCTTTCTTTCAGTTAATTTGAACCATTGGGGAAGGGCTTAAGCTTGCCATTAGAAATGCCGACAAAGACTGAAGATGCGATGAGGGTTTTACCGGTGATAGAGAGGAAGAAAAAAAACATAGTGATTATGGAAGAGTGTGTGGAATGCATAGAAAGCATAGTCAGAGGAGTGAGAAAAAAAAATTTTAAATGCCAGAGGAGCATAGTCAGAGGAGAGCGTAGTCAGAGGAGAGCATAGTCACAAGAGTCAGAGGAGTGAGCATAGTCAGAGGAGCGTTGTCATAGGAGCGTAGTCAGAAGAGCCATGCTATTGAATTTTTAAAAATCAAAGGCCAGCATTATGAATGCTGGCCATTGAATTTTAAAAATTTTTAAATGGAGGCATTGAGAATGATGAGAGAGTGTGTGGCATCCAACCTAATGAAAAACATGGTTGAACAAACTATATTTGTGAATATTTGTTCTAGAAGTACATCTACCATCCTGGCTGCTACTGCAAATATCACTCCAGTTCTCTGGAATTCATACCTAAAAGAAGCCATAAACCCTCTTACCGTAGCCAACTCTACTCCTCCTCAATTTATTTCTTTTAGTTAATTTGAACCATTAGGGAAGGACTTAAGCTCGCCATTAGAATCACTGACAAAGATTGAAGATGTGATGATGGTTTTACCGGTGATGGAGAGGAAGAAAAAAAACATAGTGATTATGGGAGAGTGTGTGGCAAGCATAGAGAGTGTAGTCAGAGGAGTGAGGGAGAAAATGGAAATGGTTAGATTAGTAACATTTCCTCTATTCTCTGTAAGGAATCATTCAAAAGTAGATATTTGCCAAAATTTTATGGAGCTTAAGTGCATCATAGATGGTTGTTCGAGTAGAGAAGTTGTTTTTTATGTGGGTGATCTTAAATAGGTCTCTGATATCTGGCCAAATTATAGTTGGCAAGCAAGTAACAATATTACAGAGTACATTATCATAGAGATGCAGTCTGATCTACGAAATAGGGGACGAGGCTGGAAGAGTATGGCTCATGAGAATCACCACATTCCAAACTTACATTACGTGTAAAGCAGGCTTTCCCTCTTTGGAGACTATTTGGGAACTTTATCCAGTCACTGTTCCAGTTGGAAGCCTGAATCTTAACCTCAATCTCAATGGGCAAAACAAATCTTTTTTTTTTACTTTTTTTCTTTCAAATTTCTCTAGTGCGATATATGAGTCATATATGCTACCCATCAATGACTCAACTACACACCCACAAAGGCACACACAAACACATAAACACACACACACACACTTATTCATATGTACTGTCATGTCAACTATTGTATATAAGCATGCATAAACACTTCATATTTCATTAGTCGTGCATTTGATGAAGTTTTAAAAAAGAAGAAAAATGGGTATAGGAGCAAAACATCTACATGTAAGAGTGGCTTTGGCTGGCAAAAGATTGAATCTAGATTACTTACAAAAAGCACAACACGCAGCCCTAATTGCTCCATTAACCTCGCCAAAGAAACTCAAGTTCAAAACCATGAGTTCATTTCTGCAGGTTATGCTTGCTCGAGTTATTGTTGTGGCTCCAGTAGTATAAAGAAGAAAAGATGAGCAATGATAAGGTGCCTATTTGTTATATTAAATATGAAATATGGCCTTGTCATGCTCGAATGTATCTATATCCTTTTCCTCCTATTAAATGATTTGTTTTCTTTTCTTTAATTATGATTTAGAGTGAACCTGTCAACTTCAACAAATCAAGTGATGCTTGCCACGAGTGGCTTCTCCATTTCAATCCAAAAAAAACCATCAAGTTAAATTCATCTTCCTCATCTTCAGTTTCAACATCATCTCTTGATCAAACTACCAACTTTAACTTGGTTGCTCAGTTAGAAATCTATATGACCAAGATGCAATATTGAAAGCAGATATGAATCCAAACCGGATCTTGTGTCAAACCCAAATTCAAGCCCAAATTTGGCATTATCAAGTGAGGTAGACATTGATAAAGATCTTGATTTTTAAAATTCAATAGCGTGGCAATGACTGTCATTAACACCGATGGCCATTACCATGCTATTTATAGATGCACTAGTTTGGTAATATTTTTCAAACAAGCATCATATTTTGGAATTTTTATTTAAAACATATTATTTCCATACAAAACTCCTTTTTAACTTTTTTATAATTAACCATGGACTGGTGCATGAAGCTGAGCGACATAGAAGAATATGTTGATGGTAGTTCACTAGAAATCCTAGGGAAATCTTGATTCGGTAATTTAAAAATAAGCTCATGATTATCTCGTTGTATGAAATTTCTTGCAAATAGCTATTGGTGTTGCATGCACTAGTTTATCTGGTTATTAGTGACATTGTGTTGTGTTCTTTATTGGTTTGTAAAATATAGTATATTATGTTCCATGTGCAGGTGTAACAATGTTCTCTATCTGCGTGGAGTACCAAAGGACAAAGAACTAGAAATTGGTGACCATGCCTGAGAGACCTATATGTGTGTTTTAAGCCCTAGATTATTTCTTTCAATTGACTTTGATGGTATGTTTATTAGGATGAATGTACCTGTGTCTGTGTTTACACACACACACACACACACACATACATACATGCACAAGTATACATATATGCAACTGATCGCAAGGTTAAAAAAAGTGTTATTGGAAGAGCAGCTAGATACAAGAAGGGCATTGGGAGAAAAAAGGAAGAAGAAGTTGGAGGTAGAGAGGAAATACATACTAGAACTAAAGGAAGCAATGTAGATGACCATGGAGGTACATGCTCAGGTGCTAGATTAGTACGTAGATATGGAGGAGGTGGGGGTGAGAAAATAATGTCAATTTCACCGACAGATTATACTTTATGCACTGTCATTAGATACATTGATGAAGAATAAGATGTAATCAAGTTTTGTTATGTTTCTATTTTAACTATGTAACATATTATATCAAAATATTTTTTTAATTGTTTTATTTTATGTTAATTATAAATAATGGTTTGTGGTTTATGTTTTTATAAAAATATATAATTAAATTTTATGTAAAAAATTAAAAATGTCAAAATAATTTTGGAATGAATAAAGCTAGAGATTTTTCCGTCGCTAATTTAGCTAGGAAATTTTCTCTTGCTAATTTTGATAGGGATAATATTTACTTTTTAATTTTTGCGCCAAGCACTTTAAATTAAAGGTGTCAAAAGGGCCAATTTGTGTCGTGCCTTGCCTGGCACGGCACTAGAATTTCCTATGCCCGTGCCCATGCCGGGTTGTGCCGAGGCCAACCATGCCTCGTGCTATGCTTGGCACAACATGGTACCGTGGCCTAGTTGGCTCAGTACCTCAACATGAGCCGAGGTACCTCTACCGTACTGCCCCATTAGGCTGAGGCTCAACTTGATGGATCCAGAAACTAGGCAGGCCCGAATCTAAACCAACCCCAACTTCAATGGTTTGTTAAGGGCTTAAGGCCAAAGGTTCAAATATTTAAAGAAAATTTATTTAAAATATAGCCGTCGGATTTTGCCTCTAATGGCTATGGGGTAGAATTCAACAGCCCACATGATTCTGCTCTAAAAAAATTTTTAAAAAATTCAAATAAAAAACTTTTAAAAAAATTCTAATAAAAGCCCCCCACCCCCTCTCTCTTATTTATATGTTTTTCAAAAACATAAAATCTCACATTCACTCTCTCTCAAACCTCTCCTAAAATTCTCTCTCTTGGGATTTTGGCTCGGCTTTTTGGGATTCGCAACTCAGGCTCGTCTTTAGGTGGTGTTTGCATTGGTCTTAAAAAGTTGGATTTTGGTGCATGTGCTTTTCCTTTACACTACTTTACAAGTATTTCTATTATTTTTCTCTCAACTCTTTAAGCTATCCTCTTGTCTATAAAAACCAAAAAAATGACAAATACTAATACTAATAAAATTAATTTAAATTTAGAAAATAGAAATCTTACACAAAGTTCTGAGGTTGCTGAAACTTTGGTTTCTCCGGTCATCTCAGCCAAAATATCTAAAAAACCAAAAAAAGGAGAACTTCTGTAGTTTGGATTCATTTTAATATAATAAACAAAAAATATTAGGGGTGAGGAAGAAGAAATGACACTATGCAAATATTGTAAGAAAAGTTTAACTTGTAAGAGTGTGTTTGGGACAGGACACCTTAAAAGGCATACCGAATTATGCACCAAAACACATGGTGCATTAGATCCTAGGCAAACCCAACTTATCTCTACATTTTTTGAGACTAGATCCAGTTCAGTCTTAAAGTTTACCGCCTTCATATACCATAGCAAGTTGGGTTGGGAAGGCATGACCGTACTTATCACATTTATGGATCTTCCGATCATATTTTCGGAAGATCCAAGGATAGTGAGCATCTTGCATGCATATTTTTAGCCTGCTTAACATAGGTTTTCTAGGGCCACATCTTGGAATGATATATTAAAATATTATAAGTTAGAAACATAATTAATAATTAATGAATTTATGGTATATAGTAGAGTGGTGTCCGTGATGTCCGATATCTGGACTAGTCACGAAGATGTATCTTATGCATGTCTCACCACACATTGTAAATTCTAAATGGACTGTGAATAAAAAAATTTTAAGATTCTCCGAGATTCTCCATCCTTATGATGGGTCTGCCATTTTTGACTGTATGTTAAAGATCTTTAGAGAATATAAAACTCAAAAATAAAAATTTAGTATCACATTCGATAACACATCTAATAATGGAGTAGCAATTAACATGTTTGTTAGAAATATTAGAGACACTCCATTAAGAGAGATTTTCCACGTCAGATGCATGTGTCACTTGATTAACATGATTTTATACGTGGGGATGAAGGTGTGTTTCCCCGCTTTGGAAAACATATGTAACTCACTAAAATACATTTGCATGCCTCACATACAATTGGAGCTTGGTAGTCTTTGAATCTTAAGATAAAGAAATTCCAATCGGATGTGAGACACTTTTGGAATTATACGTACCTAATGTTGGAGTCATGTGTTGAATACAAACACGTGATATCCAACTATGTCAATAGTAAGAGTGACGAACTTTTTTGTGATGACACTAACTAGGCTTTATGAATTTAATTTATGATTCCTGAAGATTTTTTATGACATGATGAACATGTGTTCGTTGCTTTATACTCCCATGACTTGTATTGCGCTCAGGTGCACATGCAAGATTAGTAGCATGTTTAGGAAGTATCGAGCTGACCCGAAACTTAGCCATATGGTTAAAGATATGGAAACCAAGTACTTAAAGTACTGGTCTACCATTCCATTTTTTTATCATCTCGCTACATGCATGGACCTTAGGGTTAAGGTGGAAGAGGTTGATAACATTTTGACTTACATTTCCTCGTGCATGAACCTGGAAGACTCGCCTGGAGGGTTCATTCATGAGAAGTTGACTGACCTTTTCACATACTATGATACTAGGTATGGTGGTAGTAGTAGTTAGGCTATGAGTATGGACATTGATACCATATTCAGAGATGACAATTTTTCCAATTAGTTAGCTAGGGGAAAATGATAGGGTGGACCATAGAATAGGAGCGAGCTGTCACGGTACTTAGATACCGATTACTGCTCAATCCTATCACATTCTGATACTAAGAATCTTGATATATTATAGTGGTGGAAATTATATGAGTCCAACTTTTCTATGCTATCTAAGATGGCACAAGATCTATTGACTCTTTCGATGCCGAGCATAGTAGTGGAGCCTACTTTTTTGTTGAAGTGAATATGATTTTGGATAGGAGATCGAGATTATGTCAAGATATTGTTGAGGCTTTAGTATGCATGAAGGATTGAAAGGATTCGAGGTTTAGCATTAAAAATCATGATGGGACTGGGACTACAATGAATGCGGAGGAGTTGCTTACTATTGATGATCCATATGATCGTGATATTGATATTGAGGTTGAGGATGATAATGATACGAAGATAGATGATTGATGAGGTTGCTACTTGATGCTTGATGGTTGACGATTGCAGGATTGCGACATGCCGACAGCAACACTTTTGTTACAGTTATGCATTTCCTTATGAGTTATTCTTGATTTTGATTTTTGATTTCAATGTTTTGTATTTATTTTTATTTACATTGTATTTGCTTTAGTTTTCCTATTTGGCACTTGGCTTTGAGAGTGTGACTTTTAATTATTATTAAATATATTTTGTGTTTATTTTATGTTTATTTTTAATAATTTCATTAAAAATTCTAAAATATAATTCAAATAAATTATAATCTAATTAAAACATGATTAAAACAAATAACATAAAAAAAATAAACTTTATAACTATTCAATTATTTACAATTTACAATTTAAATATTTTTAATTATTATCTAATTTATATTTTATAAATACATAAATATTGTAAACAAAAAATGAAAAAAATAAAAAAAAATTTAAATTTATTTAAACCTCCCCGTATATGCCTGACCAGGCATGACCAAAAACCAGTCGTGCCAACTAGCCATGCCGAGCCTTGCTTGAATAAACCGTGTAGGACCAGGCATGGCACGGTTACTATAGTCATGCCTAGCTCGGCATGGTAGCATGTTTGGGCCTACAAAAATCATGTCAGGCCGGCTTAGCACGACTCGTTTGATACTTATACTTTAGATTGGGAAAGGTTCCGTTGTTAATCCATCGTTATATCCACTTTAGCTACAGAAAAACTCCATTTAGCTAGTTACTAGCTATTTGGGATTTTTATTTTAGTGATCTCTATCTATCTATTTATATATTTGTTTATATCTCTGTGTATCTATTTATCTATCTATATATTTATCTATATATTTGTCAATCTATCAATCTATCTATCCGAGTCTAACAATCTACCTATAAATATGTCTATTATACTATCTATAATTCTGTATATCAATCTTTTTATCAACATGTCTATCAATCTATCTATCTATCAGTCTATCAATATTTCTATCTATCTATCTATGTCTTTATCTATCTATCTACTTATATATCTATAAATTAGTTTATCTATCTATCTATCTATCTGGCTATCAATTTGTCCATAAATTTGTCTATCAATTTATCCTTCTATCTAACTAACTATCTGTCTGTCTATCTATCTGGTCTATCTATTTGTCTATTTATATGTCAATCTATTTGTTTATCTATCATTATGTCTCTCTATCTATCATTTGTATATCTATCTATCTATCTATCAATTTATCTGTCTATCTATCTATCTAACTATTTGTCTATCAATCTATCAATCTATAATCTATTTATCTGTCTATTTATCTATCTGTCTGTCCATTTATCTATCTATCTATCTATCTATTGTCTATCTATCTATCTATCTATCGATCTATCTATTTATCTATCTATTTGTCTATCTATTTGTCTATCTATCTATATATCTATCTATCTATCAGCCTATCTATCTGTATATCAATATATCTATCTATTTGTCACTCTATCTATTTATCTATCTATCTATCTATTTTTCTTGCTATGTGTCTATCATTCTATCTAACTATATGTCTATTTATCTTTCTATATATTTTTCAATCTATCTATTTGTTTTTCTGTCTATCAAACTAGCTATCTATCTACCAATCTATATGTCTATCTATGTCTATTTATCTATCTATCTTTCTTTCTATCTTTCTATCTTTACATTTGTCTATCTATCTATTTAAGAATCTATACGTCTATCTATCTCTCTATTTATTTGTATATTTATCTGTCTATCTAGGTGTATCTATCTTTATATCAATCTAAATATTTATCAACTATCTATCAATCTATCAATTTGTCTATCAATCTGTCTATTAATCTATCTATCAATGTGTCTATCTATCTATCTATATATCTAACTATCAATCAAATTTTCTATCTATCTATTTATCTATCCATCTATCTCTTTATCTGTCTATCTATCTATATAGCTATATGTCTATCAATCTATCTATATATTTGTCTATATATTTGTCTATATATTTGTCTATCTATCTATCTATCTAACTATCTAACTTTCTATCTATCTATTTATATATCCGGCAATCTATTAGTCTATCTATATGTTGACCTATCTATTTATCTTTCTATGTTTCAATTTGTCTATCTATAAATCTATTTGTCTATCTATTTCTCTATCTAATTTATATTTATATGTCAATTTATATGTTTTTCTATCTGTCTATCTACATACCTATCAATCTATCTATCTCTGTCTGTCTGTCTATCTATCTATCTATCCCTATATCTATCTATCTTTATGTCTATCTATCTATCTTTCTATATATATATATATATATCTGACTATCTATCTACCAATCTAACTATCTATCTCTCTCTCTTTATCAATCTATCTATAAATCTATCAAGCTTTATATCAATATTTATATCATTGTGTGTATTTATCTGTCTATCAAACAATCTATCTATCTTTCTATCTATATGTCTACTTATCTATCTATGAATATGTCTATCTTTCTATTTATCAATCTACCTTTCAATCTATCTATCTATCTATCTATCACTCGGTGTATCAATCTGTCTATAAATCTATCTATCTATCTTTCTATTTGTCTCTTTGTCTATCTATCTTTCTATCTATCTTTCTATCTCTCTCTCTCTATCTATCTAACTATCTGTCTATTTATCTATCTATTTATATGATTATCTAGCTGTTTAATTCTTTGTCTATCTATATGTCTATCTATTTGTCTATCTATCTACCTAACTATCTATCTAACTATCTATCAATATGGTTATCTATCTGTCTATCAATTTGTCTATTTATATTTTTATCAATCTATCTATCAATCTATCTATTAATCTATTCATCTATCTATCTGTATATCTATTTGTACATCATCTATCTTTCTATCTATATATCTTTCTATCTATATATCTTTCTATCTATATGTCTATCTATTTCTCTATCTATCTATCTATCTATATATCTTTTTATCTATATGTCTATCTATCTATATATCTTTCTATCTATATGTCTATCTATTTGTCTATCTATATATCTATACATCTTTCTATCTATCAATCTATTTATCTATCTATCTTTCTGTTTGTTTGTCTATCTATATATCTATGTAAATATCTTTTGATCTATCTATCTATATGTGATTTTCCCATCGCTAAAATAGAATAATGACATTATTGATGAAAATTATCCCAACTAAAGTGCTCTTCATAAAATATTAACTAGAAAAATCCCTATCAAATTTTTTAATGATGGATATTTTGTAGCTAATTATAAATTTTTCCTTAATATTTTTGATTGTGATTAAGAATAATATTCATAATTTTCGATTGAAAATGTACAAAAAATTCTCTAGCTAAATTAACTATGGAAAATTCCCTAGCAATTTTCATTCCAAAGCTATTTTCATAATTTTATTTTTTTACAAAATATTTAATTACATATTTTTAAATTTTTATATTAAATTGAATAAAAACATATACTATAAACCATTATTTAAATTATACAAAGAAAAAGTAGTTAATAAATTATTTTGATACAATAGTTACATAGTTAAAACAAAAATATAACATAGGTATATAATCATTTTAAACTAAATCATCATCCTCACAATATGATGCATTTGTGATATTTTCTCATATGTGGATACCCTGCTGGAACTCTGTGTGCTAACTATCTTCTCAAGGCTGCTAACATTGACTCCATATTGGGCATCTTCTATTGTATTGCATTCTTCATTTCTTTCATTTCCGACATACACATCAATTAAAACTTAAATGGTACGAAGGTTGGCAACTTATTAATTTAGAAAACTTATATATATGACCATCACTTATATAGCATTTACCAATATGCATGAAGAATTCTGATTCAGAGAATTATGGAGTTTTGCAGCACAGATATATCATTTACCAATCATTGTGCAAATTTTTATCCATAAAACAAATATTAAATTTC
Organism: Sapria himalayana; assembly: GCA_029783825.1. Taxonomy (NCBI): domain Eukaryota; kingdom Viridiplantae; phylum Streptophyta; class Magnoliopsida; order Malpighiales; family Rafflesiaceae; genus Sapria; species Sapria himalayana. The sequence continues at coordinate 37,070 of JAREIK010006654.1, read as the reverse complement.
CTACAGACTATTTTAGAACATGGAAGAAATAATATAATTACCCAGTAGCTATTGGAATCATCACCAAGATAGAATCCAGTAATAGATTGATGTCCACTACCGGAGCCTTATGGCACATCATGAGAATGAAGCATGTATTTGGTCTTCTCACACATCAGCTTCAGAACTAACCCATACATAATCTGGACGAAGAAATCAACATTACCCAGATGAAAATCTTTTAGTTTATTGAACTTGCATGATACTAGAATCAAACATCATATTTGAAACTCATGACGCATTTTAGTTTTGAACAATAAGGATCAAAAAATACATATAAAATTTGATGTATATAAAATATAGAGCTCGTAAAATATTTGGATTCTAGTCTGACTATGTTTCCCATTACTAATTCCATCAATTAGTTATATCTTTTTGAATTTACCTACAGGGCGGGTGGATTCTATGTTTCTAACCTCAATTCCTTTCGAAGAAGTGATTGATGCTGATGCAAAGGATGGCGAATCGATGTCTAAGTTAAGATACAAAAAAATTGAAAACATCAAAAAGATTCATGAGCTACAACAACATAAGTAGTATGATAGCGTGTAAGTAATAAGATATGGTCATCTCATGATAATGTCAGATCAGGATCATGATCGCTCGCACATTAAAGGTCTAGTGATCAATTTCATTCACTATTACTGGCCATCTTTACTTAGGGTTCCATCATTCTTAGTTTATTTTATCACCCTAATCATGAAGGCAACACAAATAAGTGGAAGAGGTGTACCCTTCTACACTAGTTGAGTTTATTACATAATACTTTATTTAACTGAGGAGGATTTCATCATGCACTACTTAATGAAAAAGAGAACTGGAATAGCTGCTAAAAAATATCATCATATCTGCTACTTATTCTCCTCATCAAAAAAATATATATCAATAGCTTCAAAAAGTATCACCTAAAAATGGAAAAAAACTATTGATGCCTTCCCTCATAAACACATACTATGATGCAATTGTGCTGGTAGAATTATAGTGATCAATAAGGTAGTGGCACTAACGGACTAAGAAGGGAGTCAGTAGCAGAAAGGTGGAAATGGCGACACTAATAGTGGTGGCATAAAAAATAACAGCTAACACTAGGGTCTTAGCTGTTATTTTCTACCGTCTCTATGATAGGCCAAAATAACATATTCAAACCTTTCAGTTATGCAAATGATAAGTCTACCTAATAAGGACTCATATTTTAACTAAGAAAACTAAGAAGAAGCATCATTCTTTATGCATATTTTCACCTAGTCATATTCATGATCACCAAAGCCAACATAACCCCACCAGAAATGTTTGCAAACCCCAATTTAAAAATCTAAAACAAATTACAGCGTGATTTATGCTTCACACAGGATACACATAAAGAAGCAACAAAAAAATACCTCTTTTTCCATTCAATGGCTTGCACTGCATTAACTGGTTAATCTTATCGTCTATGATTCGTTTTTCACTTGAACGGAAACAATCAGAGCTCAACTTCTTCCAAGCCTTACTTTTGACTTTGATATAATGTTTTGTTTAAAATATTTTTATAAATGTTACATATATATAAACACTACAAGAAAATCCCATATAGCTAGGGACAATTCGCTAGCTAAATAGGCATTTTTTGTCGCCAAACCAAACATAGTGATGGATTAACGATGGAACTGTTCTCAATCTAAAGTGCTCATCACTAAAATTTAGTGAGGAAAAGTGTCCCTAGCTAATAATTTAGCGACAGAAAAATCTCTAGCTAAAAAATTAATTTTCCTAGCTAAATTAGCAAGCTAAATGAGAGTTTCCATCACTAAACGGATATAATGATGGAAGCTTTCCCTAACTAAAGTGCTCGTCGCTAAATATTAACGATGGAAAAAGTCCCTAGCAAATAAATTTAGCGACGAAAAAAATTCGTTGCAAAAATAAAGTTATCCCTAGCTAAATTAGCCAGGTAAAATTTCCAAGGTTATTTAGCAAGGGATTTTTCCCTTGCTAATTAAGGGAATTGTCCCTAGCTATTTTAATTTTAAAACTATTTTCAGAATTTGATTTATTTAAAAATTTTTTAATTAAATAATTTAATATTTTTATATAAAATTGAATAAAAATAGAAACTATAAATGATAATTTATCATTTTAAAAAAATCATTTAATAACTTATTCTAATACAATATTTTACATAATTAAAGCAAAAAAATAACAAAATCTTATTACATCTTATTCATCAATGTATCTACTGATAATGCATAAAGTATAATCTATCCATGTATTGACATTGATTTCTTTCCCTCTATTCCTTCAAACACCAACTTTCTGCTGCGACAAAGATGTCTGAGTCACGGTGCGTCATGTCTAGTGAAAAATTCCTTCACTTATACAAGCTTCGTATGTAAAACAATGTGGTATCATATCTATAAGAAATTTAAACTACTCAATCAAATCAAAATCTATAAAAAAAAGATATGTTTTGATAAATATATAATACAGCAGTATATATGTACATATATACTAGCATTTCATTGGTACATATATTATTGCAGTATAGGTACATATAAACTGTAGTATTATGTGTACATATATACTGAGTACAAATATACTCGGTATATATGTACATAAAATACTATAGTATTATACTTACATATATATTGAATATATACGTATGTATATATCACATTTGTTATTATTGCTATTGTTGCCGCTACCACCGCCACTGCTACTACTGCTGCCACCGCTATTGCCACTACTGCCACTATCGCCTCTACTATTGCTAATAATAAAAGTAGAGCGGGCGATAATGCCCGCTTGATGAACTTGAGATTGAGCGAGTTTTTGACGAGGATGCGAGCTTCTTCTCTCAAAATAGTACCCGATATTCCTCCTGGACCAGAATTACACGACACTACATGAGCATCATCATCATCATCATTCTAAGACTTAGTAAAATTAGAGCCAATCATTACAGAACCTAGAGAAAAAAAACTTATTTACTAATCCGTTAGCTTTGTACCATGTTATAATTGCACATCAATATAATTACTAAGATTTTTAAGACCAACTTCTAGCTTCCTGGCTGGCCTGGACCAGAAATATCTTCATCTCGCATCTTTAGGAAAGGTCTAATATCTATGGCTTTTATTACCTACATCAGTGAGCAATGCATGATGATGACCAGACCAGCCTGAGAAATTATATATTTAAAATTGTGTCTACGTGTAAATGAGTGTGTACGTATGTCAATATATACATGTCTACAGATAAATATATGCACCAACTAATGTATATACTCAATATATACATATGTATATACTATAGTATAAAAGTATGTATATACTAAGTATATACATAGAAATATACTTAGTATATACGAAAATATATACTGAATATATACGTACAAATATACTCAGTATATATGATCATATATACTCAGTATATATGTACTTATATACTCCGTAGATACGTAGATATATACTTAGTATATACATACATTTATATCAAGTATATATATACATACATACTGTAGTATTATATGTACTTATATATAATCACATAGCCTTAGATGACACACACTTGTACTTTCATGCAAATACACATACCATCAAAGACAATAGAAGAAAATAATATAGGACTTAAAAAATACGCATATATGTCTTTTAGGCATGGTCAGCATTTCTAGTTCTTTTTTCTCTGGTTCTCCACATAGATAGAGACCATTGTTACACCTGCACATGGAGCATAACATACTAAATTTACAAACAAATAACTGATAACAAGCAGTCACAAATCTGAACTGCGATGACATATATCTGCAAAAAATAAGAGTGTCAAGAACAAACCTGCATTTGCGTGGAATTAATTTTTTTGGTTCATCTCACAGCTTCAGAAGCTGAGGTGTTGTTCCCAGTACCATGGAGGACCAACCAAAGAGTTTACATACCTATAATAGGCTAAAACTCTACTCAAAAAATTTGGGGGCACACAAACATATTCACATATATATATAAATAATTATTATAGACATGAACAAACACAAATTAAAGTTTATAGTCATACAGCTTCAACAAGAATCTAAATGATGTCTAGCAGTGATGTTTAGAGAGAAAGAGAGTACAAAAATACAATGTTTTAGGAATAATAAAGATAATAGAAGCTAGGCCTCCTGTTGATCAAGCTGAATTCGGTAAATATGGGACCCATGCATTGGAAGGACCGTGGTAATGTCTGAATGCTTTGAATCAGAATTTTTTCATTTGACTCACATAATGTGTCTTACAAAAATTCATTATTAGATTAATCGGCAAAGCAAAGAACAAAACCAGAATAAAAAAATTGAAACCTATAAAAAAATATTATTATGTTTTGCTACACATACAAAAATCAATAACAGTTCTGAAATAATTTTTATACGAAATCATCCTCATTATTAATAGGGAATTTTTTGCTAGCCTCTCTTAAAGAGGTTTCGCAGCTAGATCTCGAAATGCTATCTATTGCGTTAATTCTGCTAACTGTGACTCTATATATGACATTTGCTATTGAATTACATTCTTAATTTCTTTCATCTCATCATTCATTTCTTTAATTTCTTGCATTTCTTCCATCAAATAAGTAATCTACTCCTTCTTCTCTTCTTCCATTTCCTACATTTCTTTCTTCAAATTAATATACTGCTCATGCTTTTGTTCTTTAATTTCATATATTTCTTCCTTCAAATGAGATATCTGCTCATCCTTCTTTTTCATTTCGGTTTCCATAACTACAATACATTGATTTGGTTCCATTGCTTGTTGTTTGACCACTTCATCCACCATTGCTGAGATTGATGAATTAGAAGCACGACTACTACAACAAAATGCCACTCCCTTCGAGCTGATGCCATACACTCACTACTTCTTACGACCTCCTATGATCTCCAAATAAATAGGATCATAGTCAATTGGTTAAAGATCCATGTAACCCTCAACTTATTGATGAGTAGCTGTCACACATTCTTCCATTAGTTCGTGAGATAAAATAAAGAAAAATAATATTCTAGATATACATAAAAAAATAAATATTTTGCATTACAAATAATTTTAAAAATGTATTGTAGTATTATAAAATTTTTTTAATATAACAAATTCTTACAGTAATCATCTGAGACTTATTGTCAACAAACTGACCATCCACTTTCTTCACATGTATCTTTCTGAAAATCTCATAAAAATTGGGATCTCGACCCAATTTTCCAGCCTAGAATATGTTTTTATTAAGTCATAAAAAATCAAATGATCAAAAAAATTAACAAAATTAATAAAACCATGTAGAGATTTGATTTATTAGACTATTAGGACATCCACTAAATATATAAATGTTTAAAATTTTAAAATTGTCTGAAATCTTAAGCGTGCTCAATGCTCAACTTTGACCCTCTTGTGTGTCGACAAATTCTTGAACCTAGTCCAACTACCTCACTTCATCGATGTTTTGCTGACAAAATCTGATTTTTTCTTCACATTTGGCTCCTCCGAATACTTAAGCTACTCCGCCCAGTCATCCTCGGATATAAAAATAGGCCTTTCTTTCATATTATTGATCTCTCATAATGATTTTATCTTTCCATCAAATTTGGGCGCCCATGTGCAATGATTCTATATATAGAAAAATCACAAAAAATTTATATTAACAACAGGAACATAATTATTTAATACTTGAATAATAACCAACATAATAGTTAAGTAATTAGATAAATATTTTTCAAAGCTTTTGTTTTGTTATTTTTACCTAAAAGTCATTAAAATAAGACTCTTTTGTTGATTTAGAAATTTTCTTCCAGGAGAATGCTTTAGTATCAGCTATTTTCTTGAAATACTTTGTAATTATAGTCGGACACTTGTGAAATGGAATAAAACTGTACAAATAAATAAATAACATTGAAAACAAGCAAATCATAATAATATAAAAAAACCACTGATAGTAACATCAAATTTTTTTTTCAAGTCATATTTACATATTCTTTTACCTCCCATCCACAATCTCAATTACTAACTTTACACTGGTTGCAGAGGAAGGCACAACATTTAATGATGTCGTTTGTTTTGTAAATGGGGGAACTATCGGCATAAAATGTGGTGTAGAAGATAGAGATAGATCAAAAGTGTGTGAAGGAAGCATAATTGTTAGTGGACTTATATCTAATAAAGGTGATAGTAGAGGTCTCAATGATGGTGTTGGTGATAGAAATAAAGATGGTGATTATGATGTTGAAATCTGGATATGGTGGGTATGAGATGGTACTGATTTTGCAACATGATGTAACATAATAGATGAATTTAGTTCATTTCTCTGTCCACGTCCACCTCCGCCATGGCCACGTCCTTTGGGCGCCATCTACTGTACAAAATAAAACATATAACAAATAATAAAGATACGATGAACAAGCATGTATTTTAGATAAAACACACCGATAGATTTCAACAAAATAGAGAATGTTTTTGATAATTTAATATTATAATAAAATTATAACAGTTTAATTATCATCATCACTGTCATCCTTTAATGAATTTTCTCATATTTTGTCTGATTTTGATGGAAGTTTGAAATCATCTTCAGATAGAAATTGATCATCTTCAATTTCTATTAGGCCACCATTTGAGTCACATAAATTTTCTAGATATTCATCCACATGCATAGGCTCAATATTATTTATGTCATCTTCTTGGAATGCCAGAGCAATATCTAAGTCTGTACTTCTTTGTTGAGATGTTGGTATTTCAAAATTTGATCGAGCTTTGATTTTACAAATTGCCCATCAATCACTCTTATCACGAGATAAACTTGGATATATATAATAATATCAATACACACTTTAATCTGAATGAATCTTTGTGCCCATATTTCATGTAGAATCAAACCATGCACACTTTAATAATACAATCCTGTTATTTTCAAGTCTAGGATACTCCAACTCAATAACTTCTTTGAGTTGACCATAATAATCAATCTCATCTACACTATAACCTGAGCATTTAATGCATACACTATTATTCATTGTTGTTTTAGAAGAACCGTGTCCAATTGTATGAAATTTATATCCATTAACAAAATTCTCAGGATAGGTTGTCACATATCTAAACGGGCCTTTACTTAGATTCTAAATGAAAATATTTGAATCTCGATTTGAAGGATCAATTGCCTATGACATAAATTAAAAAAATAATATTAAAAAATAAAAGATACTAATAAAAATTATAATTCAAAAATTTAAAACTTATTAATTCTCACATAATTTTTGAACCAATTCGCAAATTTAGTTTTTAGAATATAATCGGCATAACTGCTGGAAATTACTGGTTGCCTATATTTTAACTGCTCACCATAAATACTGCACAAATATAAAAGAGAAAGAAAAATATATATCAATTTTTAATAATTTCTAATAAAAATAAAATTAAATTATGATTAAACCTACAACCATTTTAGGTATACATACTCAATATATGGTGCAACATTCTCGCGATAAATTAAAACATAGCTCTAGGTTGCTTTGTACACTTAATTCTATCATACATCTTTTCATTGCTCTTTCAAATGCTCTTCCAGGGTGCTTGAAGATAGATAGTTTGTCCACATAATCATCGTCTACCATCACATGACCTTTATCATTCTGAGGCACATTTCTATTCTTTGTATTGACATGATACTCAAAATAATAAGTATAAAATGATTATGCTTCTTCTAGTAAATATGCATTGCAAATTAAACCTTCAACTTTTGCGTTGTTTCTAAGATTCAATTTCAACTTATGAAAGATACCTACAACCACAATGTTAAATTTCAATTATATAAATTTATAATATTACTTTATGTATCAAATAATAAAACATAGCAAATTATATGTATTTACCTTTGAAAAGAATACATCCACTTGTATTGCAATGGCCTTGCTATCCTTGCTTCATATGTCAAATGGACTGGCAAATGCTTCATCGAGTCAAAAAATCTCGATGAGAATATCCATTCAAACTTACAAATAATAAGTGGAATGTCATTCTCCAGCCTCACCATGTCATCTATTTTGATTGTGGTTGTAGTTAGCTATTTGAAAAACCAAGTCTGTAAGGACCTTCCAAACACTTAGGGGAAGTAATTTATAGAATGCAATTGGTATTAATCTCTGCATAAATACATGACAATCATGACTTTTTATTCCAAATATATTAAGATTCTTCATATCAACGCATCTACCCATATTTGACACATATCCATTAATAAATTTCAAAATTTTAACCCATTCACACAATACCTATCTTACCTTCTTATCAAGTGTGTAGCAAGCTTTAGGGAATTTTCTGTTGCCTCATTAAGTTACAATTTAGGATGCCGACAGTAATGATTCAACCCTTGTCTTGATTTTAAAGTGTCTTTTGTTTTTTCGTCTACATTAAGGACAGTGTTGAAAATATTATCAAACATATTTTTTTCAATATGCATTACATCTAAGTTATGATAAAAAAAATTAGACTTCCAATAGGGCAAGTCCCAAAATATACTATGTTTTTTCTAGCCAAATATTTTGCCTATTTTTTCAATTACTTCTAGTAGCATCATTTTCAGTTACATTCTTCAAACCCAAACTTTGAATCTCTGTCATAATATCATCTCCGAAACGAACTGCTGGTGCAACTGTAATCATAGTTTTATTTTTACGAAATACAGTTATATTTCTTTGAAATGGATGATTCATAGGTAGAAACTTATGATGGTTATCAAACCATGATTGTTTACCACTAAATTTGAGGGTAAATGCATCAGAATTTATCATGCAATACGAGCATGCGAATCATTTTGCATTACTCCTACCAGACAACATTGAATATGCAGAAAAGTCACTTATCGTCCACATAAGGGTTTCCCGCATAATGAAATTTGCTTCTTTGAGATATCATGTGTATTCATGCCAACATCCCACAAATGATTTAAATCTACAATAAGAGACTGTAAGAAAATATCCAGCATGTCTTTTGGATTTTTTGCCCTTGGAACCAATTTTGACAAAAACATATATTACTTCTTCATACACAACCACGGAGGTAAGTTATAAGGTGTCACTATTACTGTCCATGTTGAATAATATTGTCTAGATTGCACAAATGGTTGAAATCCATCAATGTAGAGACCCAATCTCACATTTCAACTTTTAGCTGCAAAATCTTTATGTATATGATTAAAATGCTTCCAAGCAAGTGAATCTGATGGATGACTCATTACCTCTTCTTCAACCTCATGCTCAGAATACCACCTCATATCATTTGCAATAGCATTTGATGCATATAGTCACTGTAATTAAAAAATTAATAGAAAATAATACATCTTCTTAAATGCAACTTTTAATTTTTGTCACGTATCTACAACATGAGATGCCTTCATAAATCGAGGATGATCAACAAACTTATAGTTAATTAAATCACTATAACCGCTCCAATATAACATACATCCATTGAACAATAATGAATTTTTTTCCATTGGTAAAATCATTCCTCGTAGTAACTACTTAGTTTTGTAAAAGTTATTAGTAATCAAATTATTATCCGAAACAATCTCTTTCATCATTTATGTCACCTGATCAAATAATTTCTCAGACATATGAATTTTTACTTAATGCTCATAAGTCGAGCCACAAGTGACAATTACGAATGTGTTTTACAACCAAGCAAAAACTCTTTATCTGCAGCTTTAAGTATTTCATAAAATTTCTGAGCTTCAGAATTAGGTAGTTAATCCATATAATCCATATTGAAGTTAGCACCACTAGCTTCTATTATCATTATATGGTATGTGTTTGATGATTCTTCACCACAAGCAAATGATTCATAACTCTTATTTTGGTCAATGTTCAAAGCCATTGTACTTTGCCCATGATAAATCCAAACAAAATAAATTGGCACAAAGCCATATTTAGCCAAATAGTATCTTATAGTGTTTGCATCATGAAAAGGGATATTCTGACACTTGTGATAATTACATGGACACTTAATTTTTTTTCCATCCATCTATCTCGATTGACTACATGCAAAATTGATGAAAGGTTCAAGCCCACTCAAAAAATATTTATTCAAAATTCCATTTATAAACTTTCTGTATATCCACTGACGATCTGAACTCATTTCCCCTGTTTTATTCACACACAATAATTTTTAATCATTATTTAGAATTAAACATTCTATTATTTCAAAATATACTAATAATTAAATAAAATTACTTACAGATGAATATTTAATAATTAAATTTCGTGAAAATCGAGGCAAAGTGTTTGTAGAATCTACATGAATAGATAAAGCATTTTTTAGCATGATAAAGATTAATAGATATCACGGTAATACTAGATAAAGGGAGAAAAATAAGATAATGCACAAGAAATGAGAGCAAAAAAGAATGATATTTAAAGTTTGAAGGGGAAAGGGAGAGAGAGAGAGAGAAGGTGGGGAGAGAGAGAGAGAGGGGTAGAGAAATGGAGAGATGGGGGGGGAGAGAGAGATAGAGATAGAAAAAGAGATAGATAGATAGATAGATATAGAGAGAGAGAGAGAGAGAGAAAGGGGAGAGAGCAAAAGGGGAGAAGGAGAGAGAGAAAGGAGAGAGGAGAGGGAGAGGGAGAGAGAGAAAGGGGGAGAGGGGAAGAGAAATGTTGAAAGGGAGAGAGAGGGAGAGAGAACAAGCAAGAAAGGAGTGCGAGAAATAAAATAATAGGAGAGAGAAAGAGAGAGAGAGAGTGACATAAAAAGAAAAGGAGGAAGAGAGTGACATAGAAAGAATTGACACAGAGAATATACGGTTAGAATGAGGAGTTATATAGAATATAAAAATTTCTTCTGTACAAACCTATCAAATATTACATTTTTTTTCATACATAAGTTCATATATGAGCCTGAGGCCCAAGGACTAAGAATAGATAAGAGTACGACCCTTATTTATATTATACCATATATGAGCCTGACCAATGGACACTCTCATGCTATGTGCTTACATAATGTTGATATTATATCTTTTGTTATTTAATTTTAAGTTATTGCAACAAATTAGTATTATCTCATATATAATTAAATGTTAGTATGCATATAGCAAATGTAGTTATAAATAGTTACATATAGTTAAACAGATAGTTATATATAGATATATGCATACATGTAGTTATAAGTAGATATACATAAATGTATACAATGTTATAAATAATTATATAGATGTACATATATGTATACATAATAAAAAAAAAGTTATATTTATTTATATAGAGTTTTTTATAGTTATACAAATTTTTATATATAGATATACACATATAGTTAAATATTTTGTTGTATGTTTTTAGACATATAAATATAAATATAGTTACATGTGCTTATAAATATAGTTAAATGTATAGTTAAACTTATATTTAAAAATGTATGAATATACATTTTTTAATATAATTTCATATATTTATACATATAGTTATGCATATGTATGGATATACTAAAATATATTATCTATACTAATAAATAAAAATGTATATTAAATATATTTTGTTAATAAATATTAAAATATAGTTATGTATAAAGTTTTTATAGTTATACATATAGTAAGATATAATTATTTATAGTTATATGTTATTATACATATAATATATATAGTTATAAAAAAGTATATATCATTAAACATTTAGTTTATATATATATATATATATTCATATGAGTAGTTATAATTAGTTATACATAAAATATACAAAGTTATATACAAATATGTAGAATTATATATATGTATGCATATGTATAAATAGTTAAAAATATAGTTATATTTAATTATATAATGTTTTATTTAGTTTTACCAATATTTATATATAGTTATACACATATAATTAAACATAATGTTGTATGTTATTATACATGTATTTATAAATATAGTTACATGTTGTTATAAATATAGGTACACATATAGTTATACTTATATTTATACATATAGGTATATATATTTATTCATAAAATTTTATATAGGTATACATATAGTTATGTAGAAGTATAGATATAGTAATATATATTTTTATAAACTAATATAAATAAATATATATTAAATATAAGTTGTAAATTATATATTTAAATATAGTTATGTATAAAGCTTTTATAGTTATCCATATAATAAGATACAATTATTTATATTTATATGTTATTATAGATATAGTATATATAGCCATACATATTTTTATATAGGTAAGCATATAGTTATATAAAAATATATTCATACAAATAATTATACATAAATAAATAAAGTTATAAATAAATATATAGATTTACATATATGTATACATTGTTACAAATATAGTTATATTTAATTATATAAAGTTTTATATAATTATACAAATATTTATATATAGTATACAAATATTTATATATAATTATACACATATATTTAAACATAATGTTATATGTTATTATACATGTAATTATAAATATTATTACATGTGGTTATACATATAGTTACACATTAGTTATACATATATCTATACATGTAGGCATATATATTTTTTTATATAATTTTAAATATGTATAGATATTTACAAATATAGTTATATTTAATTATATAGAGTATTATATAGTTATACAAATATTTATATATAGATATACACATATAGTTAAACATAATGCCGTATGTTGTTATACATTTAATTATAAATATAGTTACATGTAGTTATACATGTAGTTATACATATAGTTACACATATTGTTATACTAAGATTTATAAATGTAGGTATATATATTTTTTCATATAATTTTATATATTTATACATATAGTTATGTATAGGTATAGATATAGTAAAATACATTTTTATATACTAATATAAAAAAATGTATATTAAATATAAGTTATAAATAATATATTTAAATATAGTTATGTATAAAGCTTTTATAGGTATACATATAATAAGATGTAATTATTTATAGTTATATGTTATTATAGATATCGTATATATAGCTATAAATATTTTTATATAGTTAAACATATAGTTATATATAGATATAGTCATACAAATAGTTATACATAAATATATAAAGTTATAAATAAACATATAGATTTACATATATGTATACACAGGTACAAATATAGTTATATTTAAATATATATATTGTTATTTAGTAATACAAATATTCATATATATTTATACAAATATTTATATATAGTTATACACATATAGTTAAACATAATGTTGTATTTTATTTTACAATTACATGTAGTTATACATATAGTTACATATATAGTTATACTTATATTTATACATGTAGGTATATATATTTTATTATATAATTTTATATATGTATACATATAGTTATCTATAGGTATATAAATGGTAAAATACATATTTATATACTAATACATAAAAATGTATATTAAATATATGTTAATTTTATTTTTAATTATAGTTATGTATAATATTTTATAGTTATACATATTGTCAAAGAAAATTATATATAATTATATGTTCTTATACCTTTGGGATCCAATTGCAAAAGGACAAAAAATATAAAACAAACAAGTTCGGCCTACAACAGATCAGAACAAAGTAAATGCGGCCTTGTATTTCAGGCATGCAATATATAAATATAAATACAATTTAAATCCCCCTAGAAACTGATGATGACATCCACATAACAAAACAAAACTTAAGCAAAATAGACAAAGATTAGATCCACATCCAGAGTTGTCAACAAAGTTTGTCTCATCCTTCTAAAATTGTTTATGACTTGCTAGCAATGTATTTGGAAAGACAATCAAGACCCTCATAGAGGCCCACGCTAGAGTTAGCACAGGTGCTCTAAATGTGCCAATGGTGTTGGCGAAGAGAGTGAAGTCCTTGCTTGTCAGTAATTTCAGTTACATTCATCACATTGGTAAGATCTTGTTTATTGGCAAACACCAGCAAAACTGCATCTCGATGCTTTTCCTTGTTTAGCATCCTATGCAACTCATCACTTCCTTCAACAACTCGATCTCTATCATTGCTGTCCACCACAAATATGAGACCTTCGGTATTTTGGAAGTAATTCCACCAGAAAGGGTAAATCTTGTCTTGACACCAGCATACCACACAGTGGAATTGATGTTTTTATTTTCAAAAGTCTCTACATTGATGACAATAGTAGGAATTGTGATGACAATTTCACAAAGCTTCAATTTATATAGAATGGTTGTCTTATCGCCAACATCAAGTCCTAGCATCAAAATCCTCATCTCCTTGTTGGCAAATAGCTTGCTAAACAGCTTTGTGAACGTAAACCCCATTTCTTCCACTAAACCTAAATCCCTTTGTCATATGGCAGTAAAGAGATATAATGAGAGAAAGAAACAGAATCAATAGACCTCAAGTGATGGTCACCAGAGAAGGCGGTCAAGCTCAATATGTTCTTATACCTATAGTATACATAATTAAAAATAGATTTCTATTAAACATATAATTATATATAGATATATTGATACAAGTAGTTATAAGTAGTTATATATAAATATATACAAAGTTATAAATAAATATATAGATTTAATTATACGAATAGATCTATGTATACATAGATACAAATATAGTTATATTTAATTATATAAAGTATTACTTAGTTATAATAATATTTATATATAGTTATACACATATAGTTATAAATATGTATGTAGTTAAAGATATAGTTATATATAACATTTGTATAGTTTTACATTTAGTAAAATACAATTATATATAGTTATATATTATTATACATATGATATATTTTGTTAAAAATATAGTTATATAGAATTACTCATATAGTTTAAATAATATATAGTTAAAAAATAATTATATATATTTATTAATATAGTTATATAAATAATTTACATAGTTACAAATATAGTTAAATATAAATTATGAAGAGTTTTATATAGGTATACAAATATTTATAAATAGTTATCATATAGTATGATAACAACACACTCTCAAATGCCCAATTGAATTACACCACTATAGAGAAAGAACTTGTATCAACAATCTTTTCTTTTGGAAAATTAATATCATATTTATTGGGAACCAAAGTCATAGTATATACTAAATATTCTATCATCAAATTTCTCATAGAAAATAAAGATGTCATGCCTAGATTGATTTGATGGAGTTTACTATTACAATAGTTTGAACTGGAGATATTAGATAAGAAATGTACATATAATCAACAATTAAATAAGCTTATCAAAACAAGAAAAAGAAGATAGAAGAGTTGTTGAACAAGATATTAGATAGATTTTTTTATTTGAACAAATTATAATATTGAATGAAAATGAAACTTCATGGTATGTAGTATTGAATGAACCTTATCATTGCAAGAAGAATTCTGATCAAATTTTGAGGTAAAGTGTTATAGATAGAAGATTAGTAGTATCTTTCAATAATATCACTTTTTGCTCATGCTCTCACGAATTTTTGGAACATGTTAATATTTATGTGCTCAAGAATTTTTTTTCTCAAAATTAATGTTGATATTTACATATATATGCATGAATATATATGTGGATATACACTACCCTACACACACACACACAGATTTATATATCCATATACATTACTATACATTATATATTAGCATACACATTTTGTAATTTTGTATATATTCACACTTGTAAATACATTTTCAAAGTAGTGTGTATTTATTTGTATGCATGCATATACTATTGTACACCCACACAAACATACAAATATACCTATATAGGTAATGTATTTTTAAAGTTACACATAAAATTTAATTAAAATAAAATATTATACATCGTACACAATTTATAAAATATTGTAAATTATTTATATTTAAAACAAATATTTGTGTGTGCGTGTGTATGCATGTGTGTGTGTGTGTGTGAAGCATATTAATGGATAAAATGAAATTATGAATTATAAATATGAGCTTCTATTTTATTCATAGTTGTTTTTTTAATATTTATATTAAAATAACTTTCATTATACTCATATATATAAATGAAGTTGGCGTATTTGTAAATAATTTTGTTTTTACATTTATGTTAAAAATGAAAATATAGTTGATAAATAGATAATATTGTTTTTGTTTTTCTATATAATTTTTTTATTAAAATATTAATGTCTATGATAAATTTCTACCTATTATTTATTGTTATTTATAAATTTTTAGAAACTTTAAATTTCAAACAAATATAATGTAGTGCATATAAATACATGCCTTTAATGTTTTGTAAAAAATTCAAACAAATATGAGCTTCTATTTTATTCATAGTTGTTTTTTTAATAGTTATATTAAAATAACTTTCATTATACTCATATATATAAATGAAGTTGGAGTATTTGTAAATAATTTTGTTTTTACATTTATGTTAAAAATCAAAATATAGTTGATAAATAGATAATATTGTTTTTGTTTTTCTATATAATTTTTTTATTAAAATATTAATGTCTATGATAAATTTCTACCTATTATTTATTGTTATTAATAAATTTTTAGAAACTTTAAAATTCAAACAAATATAATGTAGTGCATATAAATACATGCCTTTAATGTTTTGTAAAAAATTAATTATTTCTTTAATTATGTTCAAACAAAACAAATTACCATATAAATACATGAGTAAATTTTTCTACAACTAATTATTTTTTTATTTTATTCAAAATATATAAATGACCATATCAATATATGAATTTGTTTTTTTTCAATAATTATTTTTAAATTTTTTTTAAAATTTATTACATTACAATGTTTTTTTTGCAATTAATAAATACATTTCAAACATTGTTTATTTATAATAAATATAACATATTGCATATTATGAGGTGAAAATTTTGTAAATAAATTTTAATTTTAAAGTTTTATCTTTGTAAATTGAAACTACATCACATATATATTTTAAAAATTTTTTATAATATTTATTACACAAACATATTGTTATTTATTTTGAAATTTACAACATGAATTTTAAACAAATGAACATTTTATTAGAAATCAATTTTAGTTAAATGATATTATGTGAAACAAAAATACAAAATCTAAACATATTAAATCATAGTGATTATACAAACTAATAAAAATATAATAAAAATACATTTAAGGTTGAAAAATTAAATTTAAGTTTCTAAAATATATGGGAAAATGATAAAGATTTATACAATATCCAGAAAAAATATGTATGAATGAGATGAATGATATGAATGGATATTAAGTTTCTGAAGCATGTAGTTATACATGTTGTAGATAAAGTTATATATTGTTTTTCATGTAATTATATATATGAAGACATATGGCTATGTATAGGTATTGATGTAGATAAATACATTTATATATAATAATAAGTTGATATACATATTGTTAAATACATATATATATATATATATATATATATATATATATATGTATATGTATATTAAATATATTTTGTTATATTTATATATAGTTATGTTTATGTATACTATTTTTATAGTTAAAGATATAGTAAAATACACTTATATAAGAAATTCGAATTATATCACACATGCATATTGATATATAGTTATGTTTAAATACACTTATAAAATACACTTATGTTTATGTATGTTGTTTATGTATACTGTTTATATATAGTTATGTATATTGATGCAGATATCAAGTCAACATACCTAATACTGTTAATGTATACCTTTTATGGTTACTGTTTATATATAGTTATGTATATTAATGTAGATAAATACATTTATATATAGTAATATGTTGATATACATATTGTTAA
This sequence comes from Sapria himalayana, assembly GCA_029783825.1. Taxonomy (NCBI): domain Eukaryota; kingdom Viridiplantae; phylum Streptophyta; class Magnoliopsida; order Malpighiales; family Rafflesiaceae; genus Sapria; species Sapria himalayana. The sequence goes on along the minus strand of JAREIK010006654.1, from coordinate 19,313 downwards.
ATACATATATATATATATAGTTATATATATATATATGTATATGTATGTATATTAAATATACATTGTTATATTTAGATATAGTTATGTTTATGTATACTATTTTTATAGTTATAGATATTGTAAAATACACTTATATAAGAAATTTGAATTATATCACACATGCATATTGATGTTTAGTTATGTTTAAATACACATATATAAATACACTTATGTTTATGTATGCTGTTTATGTATATTGTTTATATATAGTTATTTATACTGATGTAGATATCAAGTCGGCATACCTACTGTGCGCCATCAACATATTTACAATGAGAATGCATTATATCACAAATGCATGAAGTATGTATATGAATAAGTTTATATAAGTAATCCAAGCTTACCATGGTGATTAATGAAGAAGAATTTCGGAATAAAAAATAACAGAATCAAAATGCACACTATTGCATTAAGATAATCGATGAAGAATTAAGGTAGAAAACATACCTTAAATCAATAAGAAATCTCGCTTATATTACTCTTCGATTAGGTTCTGATGTGTCGGTGTCGTGAGATAGAGGTGGATTGTGGGGGACTTAGCCGCTTCGCTTGTTAGAGTTGTCTCTAGCATCTCGACGACAAGTGTTTATATATATTAGCAAAATATTTAAATTTTTAATTATAAAAACATTAAATAAAGAATATAATTATATAATATAAAAAGACTTATTTTTTTATTTATTATCAAAATTCTTTCTACAATATTCATGTGCGTGTAGCAAGGTACACATGAAAAACAAATACCTTATAATTTTTTATTATAAAAGTAATTAAATAATAAATATATAAACAATTTAAAAAAAATATAAGCTAAGCCTTATAAAAAAAATCAAATAGCTACAAAATTTACAAACTTTATATAATAAGACATACATGAAAAGATGATTTGTCTTCTAGCTACTCCCCTAAAAGTTATAAAATACTCTTAATGTTAAAAAATATATAAATATATACATTTTATGGTTATAAATTTTTGAAAATTCATATTAATTATTATGAAGATAATATGTAATAATTTTATAGGAATAAAATCTCATATTATTAGATATCATTACTTATTTTAAAAATTCAAAAAATTACTTAAAGTGAGAAGATAATTAAAAAAAGTTATATTTATTATTATAATAAATATTGAATGTTAAAAGCTTATAGTAAAATTATTACTCAATTGTTTAATTCTTAAAAAATATAGTAGGGGCAAACATCTATGTATTTATTCAAATTTTGTATTAATTATTTTTTTAAAAGTTTCCTATAATCATAATTTTTTTTACTTATAATAATATTAATGCTTACTAGTTTATTCGTCAATTCAGAAATTTTTGAAAATATTTTCTATTTAATCATACAATGACTTATTTTATGTTTTTATTATTAGAAATTTTAATGTATTTTAATTTAATTTTTAAAATATCATAAAAAAGTATTATACTTATAGAATTAATTATTTAATGTTACTTTAATACAAATTTTTAAGTTACTTAAAAATTATAAAAAAAAAATTTGTATACTTTTTTTAAAAATTTATACATCATAAAAATAATTATTTGTCCTTATTAATATAATTTTTTTTTGTATTTTTATATTTTTTATATTATTTATTTATAATATCTTTTTTTTATAATTTTATGAGGAGGAAAATCTTTCAAGGATCACTCATCTATAGACCATTAACATACATTAAATAAACAAAATTAAATAAAATATTAAAACAAATAATAAATTAAAAAAAATTAAATAATTAAAGATTGTCTATGGAAATTCTGTTGCTAAATACGTTAATAAATTTTAGATGTAATTAGCTAGGAAAATTTCATCACTAAATCTGTCGCTATATTCTGGATGTAATTAACTATGAAAATTTCATCCCTAAAATCCATCACTATAATCAGGATGTAATTAGCTAGAGAATTTCCGGCGCTATATGCCAGATTTTATTAGCTAGGGAAATTCAGTCGCTAAATCCGTCGCTATATTCTATATTTTATTAGCTAGAGAAATGCATCGCTAAATCCATCGTTAAATCAATCATTATATTCCTGATTTTATTAGCTAGGAAAATTCCGTCGCTAAAAATGTGGCTATATTTCGGGTTTTATTAGCTACAGGAATCTTGTCGCTAACTCTATCACTAACTCTGTCGCTATATTCCAAGTTTTATTAGCTATGGAAATTTTGTCACTAAATTTATCGGTATATTCCAGGTTTTGTTAGCTAGGAAATTACCGTCACTAAATCCGTAGCTAAAATCTCCGATTTTCTTGAGCAGAATTTAGGAAAATAGCCTTTCGCTAATCGGTTGCAAATTTTTATTTCATTTAAAAATCATAAATTCCTTGCTAATCCTTTAGCTAAATGAACATTTCCTTGTAGTGAAATATATATATGTATCACTTTTATAAATATTATATAGTATGTATATCACATTTATATAAACATTATAAATATTATATATTTATATAAAAATTTATATGTTATATAAATGTTTAAAATATGTATACATATTTTATATGTTATATAAATGTTATCTGAATGTTATATAAACAATTATATAAATGGATAGTGTTATGTAAATGTTGTATAAATATTTATAAACATTTATACATATGTATAACTATTTATATATAACATTATATGTTTATATAAACATATAAATGTTTATATATAATGTTATACATTTATATTTATTAACGTATAGACATTTATTTTGTATTATCATACGATTATATAAACGTATAAAAGTTTGTATATAATGTTATTTTTTTATAATAATTTTAGAGACCATAAAATTATAAACCATATAATTCAATCACATTAATTTGATCTCTCATTGTTCTATGAGAAATCAAATTTAATTAAGTTTTTCTAGTCATATTACTATCGATGTATCACAATAAAATATAATCCATTAAAAAATAAAAATATAATTATCTCAAAAAAAACATCATTAAAACAAAATCATTATATAATATATATTAGTCATATATATTTTAAATTTCTAATTAATTTAATTCATAAATTCATGATATGACTTAAAAAATAGTGTAAATTAGGCTTCAATTTGATGCAAATGCTTTAAAATCAAAATATAATAGCAACTAATAACGGCAGGGTGGTTTGGTTGGTAGGGTATTGAATTCATAACTACATGAAGATTGCGAGTTCGATCCTAATTACTAACTAGCTATCAATATCATCATTTGATTGGCCAAGAATTAATTCCTCTTGTGGTTCAGGTAGATTGCTCTGGGTCAGATACCACCCAATTACACACACACACACACACACGCACGCACACACACACGCACATATATATATATATATTTATATTTATACATACATACATATACATATATATATATATGTGTGTGTGTGTGTGTGTATGTCTATATACACATATATATGTCTATACACACACACACACACACACACACACATATCTATATACCTACATATATATATATATATCTATATACGTACATATTTACATATCTATATACATACGTAAATATATATCTATATATCTTTATATCTATATACATACATACATACATATATACATACATACATATATATATATATATATATATATATATATATATATATATATATATATATATATATATATATATATATCTATATCTATAGCTATAAACATACATATATGTGTGTGTGTGTGTGTGTGTGTATATATATATATATATATCTATATACATACATATAATCTATGTTAATATCAATTCAATTAAAGCAATCAATGTTGATAACTATAATAAAAAATGACATTTAATTAATCAATTGAACTTGGTTTGTGCAAACATTTATGTGTGCTCAATGCACAAGTTTCTTGGCTAGCATAACGTTAGAGAAAGGTATATAAATATATCTCTCAATAAATCTTACCATTGATATATCAAAGAGGTCATATCTAATTGTCTTGAACCCGAGACAAATTGCTTTTGAGCGAATAAATGTATCATCGCATCAAAAACATGATCTATTTTAATTTTAATTTAGGCAAAGCAGTCACTATCGATGGACTATCATTAAAAATGGCATTGAATCCATCAGTTGAGCTTGAATATAAATTAGAGTACAACAGTGTGTGCATTTTGAGGAGAGATGTGAAGGAAAGGTACCTGAAAAATGTTCTCTAGCTCTTTGGATACAAAGTTAAGAACTCCATGAGACTTACCATGTGAATAAAATTTCGAATCATCTTCTCTTTAAAAAGTTGATTATATTAAAAAAAAATAAAACTACCTGAGAGTAAATTTTCCAGGCCATTTCCAGCTAGGACATCTCCTCATCAAATGAATAAAAAGTTTCCAAAACTTTAGGTGCACTGACAAACTGCATGAACCTTCAAAAGAAAATGTGGCAATCAACTTTGGTTAGAAAAACAATTGGTGGGTCTTGTTTGTAACCTTTTGAGTGTTCCTTTGGTAAAGCAAGTTTCATGATCTTAGAATTGATTTGCTTTTAACTCGAGTGAAGAGCATGCAAGACCCCTCAGTGATTCTATGACTTTTAACTGACTCACAAATGACTTTAAAAGACTAGTATCAAACTTCTCTGTCTTCCCATTGCTCTTGATGAACAAAGAACACCTACAATGAACAAAAAATCAATGAACATATACATATATATATATATATATATACATATATATATCTAGAGAGAAAGAAAGATAAAGAAAGATAGAGAAAGATTATATATGCACATGTAAAAGATATTACATCATTATAAATAAAAAATCTAACAATGATGATTTAGGTGATAGTTGGAGCACAACAGTCTATGGGTGTATTTGCATTCATATTTTCCAATTATATGTACTTCCTCTTATTTTAATAACTTTTTTTATATTCATTTATACTTATAGAAAATGAGAATATTAAGCATGTGGTGCAGATCCTGAAATATGCAAAAATAAAAAAAAATGAAAAAAAGATGATCAAATCAAATTTTGAATATTACGGTGCAAGTCTAAAACAACATGCATAGAATCGCAGGTCCAATTGAGATTAAAAAAAAGAATAGCTAAATATGTAGAATTCAAATTCCAAATTAGAAACAAAACTTAATGAAAAATATAGTAGTGATCAGCTGAGAAGAAAAAGAAAATGCAGATATGATACCATCAATACTAAAACGAATTCTAAAATCCAAATCAAAGAAGATTAGTTTCTAAGAAATGCTTATATTCTTCTAACATAAACTCGAATGAAAAGCCAAATGAACCACATGATATTCATTCAGAATAAAAAGAAACTATGATTTGTTGGGAATTAGAAACTAGATTATCAGTTAATGATAGATTGTACGTCGACAACCTGCATCGTGGCGATATTCAAGTGAAACAGATACATCACGTTAGAATCAGTTGATGAACTTGAGTTACTTTGTTTTGAAACTGCAAGATCTAGCACAGAATGACATCTATGTTTCATATTTTATCATCAATACCAAATTGACCAAATTTAACTATAGAAAAGTTAAATTTGATCTCTCATGGTGTTTTTTTTTCTAAGTTACAGAAGCAAAAAATAATAAGCATACTTTTTTTTCTAAGTTATAGAAGTAGAAAACAATAAGCATACATTTAGTATTTAAAGTCCATAAAACCCAAAAAAATTAATCATTAAAAAAACAAAGTTTACAATAACTATATGTTGTTTATCTCATAGTGGAGTGTCAAAATCATATAAGTGATGAAAATAGAAAAAAGAAGAAAAAAAATTAGCGGAAAATGAAAAAAAATTAAAACTGATTAATCAGTATCAACCAAACTCTGCCAGTGGAAATCAAATTGAAAGATAGATAGAAATGTAATTAGTATTCTGAAGGAGAATACCATTGTTAATCTTACTTGGTAACAAGAAGAAGTAGAATTATGAGTTGCACGTGCTCCTGTAGTCCCGTTTCACTTTTCCTCTCTTCCTCTTCACAAAGATAGATAAAAAGGTTTAAGTGCTTGAATGCCTTAGCATTTTTATATTTCATGGAAACTATAAATAAAAAAATGAATGTAAATATATAAAAAAAAAAGACAAATATATAAAAGTAAACTAAAATTATACAAATTTAAAAATATAAATAAAAAAAAGAAATAGATTTTTATTTAACCATAAATGATATTATTTCATAAATAAAAAAATAATATATTATAATAAAGTATTTCATATATATATATATATATTATTGTTATAATTTTTTATGAATTCAATTTATTTTTTATAAATATAATAAGAAATAATTATATAGGCATTAAATTTTATATTATTTGATATAAAAGTATAATTTATAAAATTTTAAAAATTACTTAAAGTGATGTTTAATAAAATAAGTTATATTTATTATTTTATTAAAATGAAATATTAAATTTAAAAGAAAAGATCTAATTCAATTGCTTAGTTTTTATAAATTTTAGTAGGGACAAAATATACAATTTTAAATTCAAATCAACTTAAGGTCAGTTTGGTAGTACTTTTCAAAAGTGTTTATAAGGATAAAAATTAAGTATTTTTAGGACAAGGACAAAAAAATTTCATTAGTAATATTTTAAATAACTCTTTTAAAATCCTAAAAAAATAATTGAAGTGTTCTTTTAATAAGCACACTAACATATTTATTTTTTAAATCATCAAGATTTTTTTGATGTAATTAAAACAACTATGTATTTATTTTTAAATATCAATGTATTGTTTTTAAATTTTATGAAATATTTGAATTGTTTTTATAATTCAAAAATTTCAAATCTTCTAGTAAACATTTTTTAAAAAATTTTTTTAATAATAAAAATTTTTTTTTAATAAAAATATAAATATTTACTTGTTTATTCATTAATTCAGAAATTTTTATAATTTTATTTATTTAATAATACAATTAAATATTTTAGTTTTATATTAGTAGTAATTTTTATGTTGGTTTATTTATTAATTAAAAAATCTTAATAAATGATTATAATTATATAATTAATTATTTAATGTTTTTTAAATACAAATATTTATATAACATAATTAAATTTTTTGAAAAAATATTTTGTATAATTTTTTTAAAATTTTATAATCATAAAAATAGTTTTTTAGCCTATATTAATATAAAATATTTATTTATAATATTCTATATTAATAATTATATGAGAAGAATGTGACCCTCAAGGATTGCTTATCCATAGGCCATGACATACCTTTAATATATAAAATTACATAAAATATTAAAACAAATAATATAAAAAAATTAATTCATTAAAGATGTGTGATGAAAATTATCCCAAGCCAAAATAGTAAGAAAAAAAATCATATCTAAATATATATATGTTGAGAAAATTATCATTTAAGGAATAATCACTAGTAAATAAATATAAAATCATTAAGAAAAATTTCAGAATATTATTTAGCGAGGGATTTATCTTTAATTATTAGCAAGGGAAATTCCAAATTTAAAGTTATTGCTAAAATGCCCACCATTCTTTGTTTGAAAATTTACGATAATATTAGCTGGGAACAATTTTCAAACAAATATTTCGAAATCTAATCCATCACAAATCCATTGATAATTTATAATTCATTGTAAAATCAAACATCTCTTAATATTCCCTAGCTAATGCCTAGGTATTTAACATGGGATTATTTCCCTAGCTAAATTTCATAGCTAACCAAATATTTTTTATAATGAAATGGACATATAGATAGATAGAAATATAGATAGATAGAAAGACAAATAGATATACAGATTGATAGATAGATAAACAAATACATAGATAGATAGATAAATAGATAGACTGATAGATAGACTAATAGAGATATAGATAGATAAATAGATAGATAGATAGTTATTGTAGATATAAACATATATAGACAGTATAGATATATATATATATATATATATATATATGGATAGATAGATAGAAAAATAGATAGAAAGATATATAGATAGATGGATGGATAGATAGATACATAGATAGATAGAACAATGGTAGATAGATAAACATATATATTGATAGATAGATAGATAGACAGATAGATAAACAAAAAGATAGACAAAAATATAGACAGATACATAGACATATATATAGATAGATAGATTTATAGATAGATAGATAGATAAACAAATTGATAGATAGATAGACAGATAGACAGACAGACAGAAAGATATATAGATAACAGACAAATAGATATACAGATAGATAAATAGATTAAAAGATAGATAGAATATAGTTAGACAAATAGATAGATAGATAGATATATATATATATATATATACACACACGCACACACACAGACAGACAGATAGATAACATACAGATAGATATATAGAAAAGTAGATTGATAGATAGAAAGATAGATAGAAGATAGTTAGACAAATAGATAGATAGATAAATAGATATATATATATATATATATATATATATTGATAGAGAGATATATAGCTAGACATAAAGATAGACAGATAGATAGACTCATAGACATATAAACAAATAGACAAATAAATAGATAGAAAAAAAAAACAATAGATAAACAAACAATCAGGGAGGCATACGATCAATTAGGTAGGCAGACAAACATATTGACACATAGATAGAGAGATAGATAGATATATAGATAGTTATATAGATAAATTCATACATAGATTGAAATATCAATAGTTAGACAGGTTGATTCACAAATTGAAAGATAGAAAGATAGTTAGATAGAAAAATAGATAGACACATATATAAACAAATAGATAGACAAACAGATAGATAAATAAAAACATAGATAGATAGATAGATATATAGTTTGATAAATAAAGAGATAGATAGATAGCTCGATAGATAAATAGATATATACATAGAAGATAGACTGTTGGATAAATTGATATATAGATAGGTAGATAAATAGATAGATTGATATATAGATTGATATATAGATTGATATATAGTTTGATAGGTATTTTCATAGAAAGATTGAAGGATAAACAAACATATAGATATACAAACAGATAAACAAATAGATTAATAGATAGAAGGATTGATAGATAGACAGACAGATAGATAGATTAATAAAAAGAAAGATAGACACTCAGGTAGGTAGACAATTAGGCAGGTGGCCAGACAAACATATAGACAAATTGACACATAAATAGAAATATAGATGGATTGAAAGACAAATAAACAGATAGTTTGATAGATAGATTAACATACATATTAATAGACTGATAGATATATAAATTAATACACTGATTGATAGATAAATAGATTGATAGATAGATCGATAGATAGACAGATAGATAGATTATTAGACTGATAAATATACAATAGATAAACATATAGAGAGATAGATAGATAAATAAATATATAGACATATAGATAGATAAAGATATGATAGTAAGATAGACAAATAGATACATAGATAGATATATTGATACATTGGCAGATAGATAGATAGATATGATTGATAGATTGATTGTCGATAGATTTATAGACAAATAGATAGACAAATAGATAGACTGATAGATAGATTGTTAGAAAGATTACTAAACAAATTGATAGATAAATAGATAGAGTGATTGATATAATGATAGATAGATATATAGATAGATAGATACAAATATAGATAGATATATCGATCGATAAATTATTAGACAAATAGATAGATAGATAGACAGATACATAAATAAATATATAGATAGTTAGACAAATAGATAGATAGATAGATACACTAACAAATATATAGATAGATAGATAGATAATGAGATTGATAGAAATATAGATAGATATATATATAATTAGATAGATAGACATATATATTGATAAATAGATAGATAGACAAATATAAGCACATGCATATATACAAATAGATAACCAAATAGATAGATAGACATTTTGACTAACACACAGATAGACATATAGACAGGTTGATATGAAATCGACAATAAACTAGATGGACTTAAAAATCCAAGCGGAATGAAATGAAATAAAAGAAATAAATCTAAAACTTTAAGAAGAATAATTTCTTATTGGTTAAAGATTCAAGAGAATGAAATGAAGGATAATGGTAAATCTTTGAGAAATACAAAGAAGTCGATTAGGAACCTAATGGAAACGAAAACCAATAGACCCACTAATACTAAACTTACAAAGACTTCACAAGTAATGCAAATCAATCACTTACCTAATGATTGAGAGGCAACGAACCTTCCGAGAACTAAACCCGAAAAACCCGATTTTTGGAGTGTTCCACACAAGAGAGTTATTCACTCAAAAGCACAAAACAATATAAAGAAAACTCAAAGAGTGTTTGTATATTTCATCAAAGGGGTGTCCTTACAAAATGAATTACAAGGGGTTTATATAGGGAACAAACTAGCTAAGAAATATATTTTTTTTTTGCCAGCGCAACATTGTTTGAAAACAATGTATCTCCTTAATCCAAGGCTCAAATTGAACACGGTTTCTTGCGTTGAACAGATAACTTGATGTAGTTTGTCCATGTAAAATTTCAAAGCATTCCGACAGGTATTAAAATTTTGGTGAATTTTCAAAGTTAATTAGTCATTACTGCCAGCACCACCTTTTGGAAAATTTGTATCTCCTTCATCTGAGGTCCAAATGGGACACGGTTTGTTGCATTGGAAACCTTCCTTAATGTAGTTGTCCTAGTTAAAATTTCATAATTTTTGGACTTGTATCCGATTTCTGGTGAAGTTTGCAATGCTGGGTCAAGTTGATGATCCAAGTAGAGTATTTGTCTTTCTTTCAAATTCACCAACTTGTTTTTCCTTGTTTAAGGCTTCAATAATAATTTGGACTTGTTTTTGAAAGGCCTTAGTATGACTTCGAGTGATTGGACCAAGTGGTAGTATGATTTGGTCTTGAATTTCTGCATCAGTCCCCTCTTCTTGAAAAGGTTGATCCTTCAACCTTGGCTCCGTTTCATCTCCTACATCATACAAACTTAAATCAGCTACATTAAAAGTTGCATGAACATTATACTCATCTGGTAATTCAAGTTTATAGGCATTGTCTCCAATTTTTTTTAAGACTTGAAATGGTCCATCTCCCCTCAGTAACAATTTGGATTTTCGTTGCTCCGGAAACCTTTCTTTGCGCATATGGACCCAAACCCAATCTCCAGGTTGGAAGATAACTTGCTTGCGTCGTTGGTTCACCCTCCGAGTGGTTCGATCATTCACCTTTTCCAAGTTTTCCTTTACCTTGACATGAATTTTCTTCACAAACTGAGCTCGATCCCTACCATGAGTGTTCTTTTGCTCATTGCTAGGCAATGACAAAAAATCAAGAGGGGTTAGAGGATTAAACTCATAAACAATTTCAAATGGACTCATGTTAGTAGAAGAATGCATAGATCGATTATATGCAAATTCAATATGAGGTAAACATTCTTCCCAATTGGCTAAATTTTTCCCAATAACACTTCTTAGTAATGCTCCTAATATTCTATTAACTACTTCAGTTTGTCCATCTGTTTGAGGATGACTAAAAGTAGAGAATAAAAGTTTTGTCCCAATTTTTCCCCAAAAGCCTTTCCAAAAATAACTTAAAAATTTTGCATCTCGGTCTGAAATAATGGTTTTGGGAATTCCATGCAAATGAACCACTTCTTTGAAAAAGAGATTTGAAATATGTTTTGCATCATTTGTCTTAGTGCATGCAATAAATGAGCCAATTTGGAAAAACGCTCAACTACGACAAAAATTGCATCTTTGCCTCGTTTGGTTCATGGAAGGCCAAGAACAAAATCCATGGAGATATCAACCCAAGGTGTATCAGGGATAGGAAGTGGTGTGTATAATCCATGAGGGCGAGACTTAGATTTTGCTTGTCGACAAGTGATGCACTTTCCTATGTACTTTGCCACATTCTTAGCCATTCTGGGCCAATAGAAACGTTCCTGCAATAAATTACAAGTCTTGGTGACACCAAAGGTTCCCATTAAACCACCCTCATGAGCTTCAATAATTAAAAGATCACGAATAGATCCACAAGGTATACAAAGTCGATCGCAATAGAACAAATATCCATCATGCTTATAAAATTTTCCATGTCCCCCCTTTTCACATAAAGCATAAATTTCCCCAAAATCTTTATCATTTTCATATAATGCTTTAATATGTGAGAATCCAAGAAATTGAGAAGTGACAAAAGAAATCAAAGCATACCTTCTAGAAAGGGCATCAGCCACCACATTCTCTTTACCTTTCTTGTACTTGATAGTGTAGGGAAAAGTGTCGATGAAAGATACCCACCGAATGTGCCTCTTACTCAATTGACTTTGTCCTTTCAAGTGTTTCAAGGACTCATGGTCGGTGTGGACAACAAACTCATTTGCTCTCAAGTAGTGTTGCCAAGTCTCAAATGCTCTCACCAAGGAATAAAGCTCTTTATCATAAGTAGAATAATTGAGCATGGCACCATGAAGCTTCTCACTGAAGTATGCCACCGGCTTTTTCTCTTGCATAAGAACTGCTCCAATACCTATACCTGAAGCATCACATTCAATTTCAAAAGGTTTATTAAAATCAGGAAGCATCAAAATGGGTGCATGTGTGAGGTGATACTTTGAGGTATTGAATGACTTTTCTTGAGCACTTTCCCATTTAAAAGGGACATCCTTTTTGATAATAGATGTTAATGGGGCTGCCAAAGTGCTAAAATCCTTCACAAATCGGCGGTAGAAGCTCGCTAGGCCATGAAAGCTTCGAATATCTGAGATATTTGATGGTGTTGGCCATTCTTGGATGACCTTGATTTTTGAATCGTCCACCTTCACTCCTTAATTACTAATAACAAAACCCAAAAATATACAATGGTCTACACCAAATGTACACTTTTGAGGGTTAGCAAACAAATGCTCCAATCGTAAAACATTTAATACCTCACGCAAATGCTCAATATGCTCATCCATATTTTTGCTATAGATAAGAATGTCATCAAAGTAAACTACAACAAACTTTCCAATGAAAGGTCTAAGAACATGATTCATTAGTCGCATGAATGTACTTGGTGCATTAGTTAAACCAAAAGGCATAACTAACCACTCATATAATCCAAACTTTGTTTTAAATGCAGTTTTCCACTCATCACCTGGTTTCATTCGAATTTGATGGTAACCACTCTTTAAATCAATCTTTGAGAAGATGCATGAACCATGTAATTCATCTAGCATATCATCTAACCTTGGAATAGGATGTCTGTATTTTACCGTTATGGCATTAACGGCTCGGCAATCTATGCACATTCGCCACCCTCCATCTTTCTTTGGAACCAAAAGTACTGGAACTACACATGGGCTCATACTTTCTCGAACCCAACCCTTTTCAAGTAACTCTTCGACCTGCCTTTGAATTTCCTTAGATTCTTCAGGATTTGTTCGGTAAGCTGGTCGGTTGGGAATGGAAGCTCCTGGAACAAAGTCGATTTGATGCTCAATACCTCTCATAGATGGTAGCCCATTCGGTAACTCCTCCGGAAAGATATCTTCAAATTCCTTCAAGAGATCATCAAAAACTTTGGGAAGAGAAGAGGTTAGTTCATTAGATGAAGAAATATAAGCTCCCTTGAAACGTAACAAAAGTAATGGGGTTTCAACACTTATTTTTTTTGCCTCTTTTACCCCTACCAATAATTTCTTTTTTTCTTTTTCCCTCTCCTTTTTTTCTCTCAACTCTTGGGAGTATTGTTTTTGAATATATGCCTGGTCTTCATGAACCTCTTTCGGAGATAGTGGTTTAAGGACCACTTTTTTCCACCATGATCAAGTAAAAAGTGATCGTGGAACCCATCATAGGAAACTCGCCTATAATATTGCCAAGGTCACCCAAGCAAAATGTGACATGCTTGCATTGGGACGATATCACAACATACCTCATCTTGATAATCCTTTATTCGAATGTTAAGGATCACTTGCCGATTGACTTTCACTTCACCACTATTATTGAGCCATTGAAGTTTATATGGCTTTGGATGGAGCGTTGTTTAAAGTCCCAGCCTTTTGACCAAATAGTCACTTGCCACATTTGTACAACTTCCATTATCAATAATGAGGCTCCATTTTTTATCTCTGATGTAGCATCGACTATGAAATATGTTCTCCCTTTGCTTCTCAGGTTCCTCCTGTTTTGGAAATGTGCTAAGAGCCCGCAATGCCACACAATTTAGTCCACTCCCGGTTGAATGAATGCTACCAGTATCATCATCACTATCTTCTTCATTTGGCTCTTCATCATCGGCAAACTCTATGTCTCCCGAATCCGAGATGATCATTACTCGCTTATTTGGACATTGAGTGGAAATATGTCCCTTTCCTTGGCACCGGAAACAAGTGATATCTCGATGTCGGATCTCCTTCCCATCATTCCTCTTAGGCTTAGGTGGTTCAGCCTTGACAAGAGATTTTCCCTTGTCTTCTCGATCTCGATTGCCTTGATGGTTCAGTATGAACTGATTATCCCTTTTTGGCCAAGTCTTTGTTGGATATGTTTGTGGAATCTTACCCCTCCTCCTTAGTTGTTTCTCCACTTGGCTAGCCCGGTGGATCAAATCTTCCAAGTCACCATAATTGTGTAGATCAACAATATCGGCAATATCACGATTTAACCCATTTAAGAAACGGGAACATTTGGCATTATCACTCTCCTCAACCTCGGCTCGAATCAATGCCGTTTCCAACTCCTTGGCATAATCCTCCACACGTTTGGATCCTTGAGTAAGTTGTTGTAATTTTCTCAAGGCATCCCGTTGGTAGATTCGAGGTACAAATTTCGCCCTCATAGCCACCTTCAATCATTCCCACGATCTCAAAGGGCCTTCCCTCATTTTTCGTCGAGTAGAACACAATCGTTCCCACCAAATAAGAGCATATCCAGAAAATTCCAACACCGCCAATCGTACCTTATGCTCATCAATGTAGTTGTAGCAATCGATTATATTCTCGATCCTTTGTCCCCACTCAAAGTAGGCCTCTGGATCTGTGTCTCCTTTGAATGAAGGAATAGAGACCTTGATGTTCCTCATGGGGTCATGATTCATGGAATTTCTCATTGGTTGTCATGGAATGTATGGTTCATATTCACCAACAATTGACTCCACCTCATCTTCACAAATAAGATTTTATTTGCTACCCCGCAAAGATTCCTTTTCTCGATCTTGTAGACCATAGTTGGTAACATGTGCTCCTTCAATCCTTGTAACTTGGTCGTTAAGACCCCGAATGCTTCCTTGCACATCGGTTAATTGACGACTAAGTCGTTCAAATAGTTCTTGGATATTTACTCCATCATCACGAGCATCACTAGTTCTTGACATTGTGAAATATTTTCCTAATCCACTCGTGTTTACTCTCAACTCAACAAAATGTCACTTACCCTCGTGTTTTCACTCCTCTCTTTAATGATCTCACCACTCACTAATGTGGAAGTTCAAGTAATTCGGAAGTGTTCTCGAAATCAATTGCCAACAATCAATAAGAAATGATTTTTATAAGGAGACCAATGAAGGACATGAAATCACACGAAGCAATGTGGATTTCTTGACTCGATCAAGAAAGCTAAGACTCAATGAATAATCAAAATATAAAATAATAATAATAATAATAATAATAATCTCTTTTACAATAAGTAATGGGCTTTTCTTTTCTTTTTTTTTTGGTAATTTTTTTATTTCTTCTTCTTTTCTTTTGCACTTTTTTTTTCTCTTTTTTTTTCAGGAAAGTCCCACAACTAGGAAGTTGGAGATTTCTAACCTCTGATACCAATTTGATACGAAATCGACAATAAACTAGATGGACTTAAAAATCCAAGCGGAATGAAATGAAATAAAAGAAATAAATCTAAAACTTTAAGAAGAATAATTTCTTTTTGGTTAAAGATTCAAGAGAATGAAATGAAGGATAATGGTAAATCTTTGAGAAATACAAAAAAGTCGATTAGGAACCTAATGGCAACGAACACAAATAGACCCACTAATACTAAACTTACAAAGACTTCACAAGTAATGCAAATCAATCACTTACCTAATGATTGAGAGGCAACGAACCTTCCGAGAACTAAACCCGAAAACCCCGATTTTTGGAGTGTTCCACACAAGAGAGTTATTCACTCACAAGCACAAAACAATATAAAGAAAACTCAAAAAGTGTTTGTATATTTCATCAAAGGGGTGTCCTTACAAAATGAATTACAAGGGGTTTATATAGGGAACAAACTAGCTAAGAAATATTTTTTTTTTAGCCAGCGCAACATTGTTTGAAAACAATGTATCTCCGTAATCCAAGGCTCAAATTGAACACGGTTTCTTGAGTTGAACATATAACTTTATGTAGTTTGTCCATGTCAAATTTCAAAGCATTTCGACAGGTATTCGAATTTTGGTGAATTTTCAAAGTTAATTAGTCATTGCTGCCAGCACCACATTTTGGAAAATTTGTATCTCCTTCATCTGAGGTCCAAATGGGACACGGTTTGTTGCATTGGAAACCTTCCTTAATGTAGTTGTCCTAGTTAAAATTTCATAATTTTTGGATTTGTATCCGATTTCTGGTTAAGTTTGCAATGCTGGGTCAAGTTGATGATCCAAGTAAAGTATTTGTCTTTCTTTCAAATTCGCCAACTTGTTTTTCCTTGTTTAAGGCTTCAATAATAATTTGGACTTGTTTTTGAAAGGCCTTAGTATGACTACGAGTGATTGGACCAAGCGGTAGTATGATTTGGTCTTGAATTTCTGCATCACAGATAGGCAGGCAAATAGACATGAAGACAGGTAGACAAATAGATAGACATATATATATAGACACACAGAAAAACAAACATATAGACAAATAGATATATATATATATATTGATAGATGGAATGATAGAAAAATAGATAGACAAATAGATAGATAGATAGATAGACTAATAGATATATATATAGATAAATAGATAGATAGATATATATAAAGATATATAGACAGTATTGATATATATATATATATATATATATATATATATGGATAGATAGATAGACAGATAGATAGACAGATAGATAGAAAGATATATAGACAAATGGATAGATAGAGAGATAGATACATATATAGATAGAAAATGGATAGATAGATAACTTGATAGATAGATAAATAGATAGATAAATATATCGATAGATAGATCTACAGATAGATAAACAAATTGATAGACAAAAAGATAGATAGATACATAGACAGATATATAGATAGATAGATAAACAAATAGAGAGATAGATAGACAGATAGCTAGATAACAGACAAATAGATATACAGATAGGAAGATAGAGAGATAAATAGATAAATAAATTGATAGATAGAAAGAAGATAATTAGATAAATAGTTAGATTGATAGATTGATAGATTGATAGATTGATAGATATATATAGACAGAGAGATAGATAGATAAATATATTGATAGAAAGATATATAGATAGAGAAATATAGACAGATAGATAGACACATCGATAGATAGACACACAGACATAAAAAAATAGACAAATAAATAGATAGGAAAACAAACAAAAAAACAATATATAAACAAATTATCAGGTAGACATACTGTCAATCAAGTAGGCAGACAAATAGATTGACACCTAGATAGAGAGATAGACAAATAAATAGTTAGACATATAGATAGAAAAATAAATAGATAGATATATAGATAGTTATATAGATAAATTCATATATAGATTGATATATCAATAATTAGACAGATTGATACACAAATTGAAAGATAGAAAGATAGTTAGATAGACAAATAGATAGACACATAGATAGATAAATAGACATAGATAGATAGATATATATATATATAAATAAATAAATAAATATATATATATTTATTTATATAGTCACAGAGATAAAGAGATAGATAGATAGATAGGCAGATATAAAGATAGATAGATAATTAGATAGATTGATAGATATAATGATAGATTGATTGATAAATATATTGTTAGGCATTTTCATAGAGAGATTAAAGGATAGACAAACATATAGATATACAAACAGATATACAAACATATCGATAAATAGAAAGAAAGAAAGATAGATAGATAGATAGATTAATTGATTAATATATAGAAAGAGAGATATACAATCAGGAGGTAGACAATTAGGCATGCATGCAGACAAACAAATCTACAAACAAATTGATAGAAAAATTAGCAAATAAATTGAAATATAGATGGATAGAAAGACAAATATATAAATAGTTTGATAGATAGATTAATAGACTGATAGATATAAATTAATAGATAGATATATAGATAGATAGATAGACATACAGATAAATAGATAGATGAATTATTAGAATGATAAATATACAATAGATAGACATATAGAGAGAGAAAGATAGATATATATACACATATATATAGATAAAGCGATGAGAGAAAGACAATTAGATACATAGATAGATATATAGATACATAGGCATATAGATAGATAGATAGATAGATAGATAGATAGATAAACAAATAGAAAGATAGATTGAAAGATCGATTAATAAACATATTATAGATAGATTGATAGACAAATTGATAGACTAATAGATAGACCAATTGATAGACTGATAGATTGATTGATAGAAAGATTGATAGATAAATAGATAGATATATAGATAGATAGATAGAAATATAGATAAATAGATCAATCGATAAATTATTAGACAAATAGATAGAGATAGATAAATAGATACATAAATAGATATATAGATTGTTAGACAAATAGATAGACATATAGATACACAGACAAATATATAGATAGATAGATAAAGAGATTGATAGAAAGATAGAAAGTTAGTTAGATAGAAAATAGATATATATATATATATAATTGATAGATAGAGATATAATGATAGAAAGACATATATATTGATAGATAGATAGATAGACAGATATAAGCACATGCATATATACAAATAGACAAACAAATATATCGATAGACTTTTTGACCGACACGCAGATATATAGATAGGCAGACAGACAGGCAAATAGTCATGGGGACACGTAGACAAATATATAGACATATATATAGACACACAGACAAACAGACACATAGATAGATAGATATATATATATATATATATACAGATTCATAGATGGAATGATAAATTAATAGATAGATACATAAATAGATAGAAAAATAAATAAACAAATGGATAGGCAGATATATAAATAGATAGATAGATATACAGATAAATAAATAGAGAGATATTAAGATAGAAAGAAAGAAGAGAGAGAGAGAGAGAGAGATATATATATATTATATA
>JAREIK010006653.1:0-33960 GCA_029783825.1 Sapria himalayana | reverse complement strand
ACATTCTTCCATTATTCAATAGATAAATAAAGAAAAATAATATTTAGATATACATAAAAAAATAATATTTTGCATTCCAAATAATTTTAAAAATGTACTATAGTATTATATTTGTATTAATATAACAAATTCTTACAGTAATCATCTGAGACTTATTATCAACAAAATGACCATCCACTTTCTTTACATGTATCTTCCTAAAAATTTCATAAAAATTGGGATCTCGACCTAATTCTCCAGCCTAAAATATGTTTTATTAAGTCATACAAAATCAAATGATCAACAAAATTAACAAAATTAATAAAACCATGTAGAGATTTGATTTATTAGACTATTAGGACAACCACTAAATATATGTTTACAATCTTAAAATTGTACGAAATCTCAAGCATGCTTAATGCTCAACTTTGACCCTCCTATGTGTCGACAGATTCTAGAACCAAGTCCAACTACCTCACTTCATCGATGTTTTGCTGGCAATATCTGATTTTTTTTTCACATCTGGCTCCTCCCAATACTTAAGCTACTCCGGCCAGTCATCCTCGGATATAAAAATAGGCATTTCTTTCATATTCTTCAATTTATGGACAAAATCATAATACCTTTGAGTAGCTTTAATCTCTCATAATGACTTTACCTTTCCATCAAATTTGGGCGCCCATGTGCAATGATTCTATATATAGAAAAATCACAAAAAATTTATATTAACAACAAGAACATAATTATTTACTACTTGAATAATAACCAACATAATAGTTAAGTAATTATATAATTATTTTTAAATGCTTTTGTTTTGTTATTTTTACCTAAAAGTCATTAAAATATGGCTCTTTTGTCGATTCAGAAACTTTCTTCCAGGAGAATGCTTTAGTATCACCATTTTCTTGAAATACTTTGTAATTATAGTCAAACACTTGTGAAATGGAATAAAACTATACAAATAAATAAATAACATTGAAAACAAGCAAATCATAACAATATAAAAAAAACCACTAACAGTAACATCAAAATTTTTTTTCAAGTCATATTTACATATTCTTTTACCTCTCATCCACAATCTCAATTACTAACTTTGCACTGACAGTAGAGGAAGGCACAACATTTAATGATGTTATTTTTTTGTAAATGGGGGAACTACTGGCATAAAATGTGGTGTAGAAGATAGAGTAAATCAAAAGTGTGTGAAGGAAGCATAATGGTTAGTGGACTTATATCTGATAAAGGTGATAGTAGAGGTCTCAATGATGGTGTTGGTTATAGAAATGAAGATGGTGATTATGATGTTGAAATCTGGATATGGTGGGTATGAGATGGTATTGATTTTGCAACATTATGTAACATAATAGATGAATTTAGTTCATTTCTCTGTCCATGTCCACCTCCACCATGGCCAAATCCTTTGGGCACCATCTACTATACAAAATAAAACATAGAACAAATAATAGAGATATGATGAACAAGCATGTATTTTAGAATAAAACACACCGATAGATTTCAACAAAATATAGAAAGACTTTGATAGTTTAATATTATAATAAAATTATAACAGTTTAATTATCATCATCAGTGTCATCCTTCAATGAATATTCTCATATTTCATCTGATTCTGATGGAAATTCGAACTCATCTTCAGATAAAAATTGATCATCTTCAATTTCTATTAGGCCACTATTTGAGTCACATAAATTTTCAGGATATTCATCTACATGAATAGGCTCAATATTATTTATGTCAACTTCTTAGAATGCCAGTGCAAATCTAAGTCTGCACTTCTTTGTTGAGATGTTATTACTTCAAATTTTGATCGATCTTTGATTTTGCAAATTGCCCATCAATCACTATTATGATGAGATAAACTCAATATGTATAATAATATATTTGAGCAGCTTGAACTGCCATAATAAATGGCTCATATCGATTATATATAAGTTTATGCTTAACATCCACTAGCTTATAATCTGAATGAATCTTTGTGCCCATATTTCATGTATATGTAAGTTTATGCTTAACATCCACTAGCTTATAATCAAAATGAATCTTTGTGCCTATATTTCATGTAGGATCAAACCATACACACTTTAATAATACAATCCTGTTATTTTTGAGTCTAGGATACTCCAACGCAATAACTTCTTTGAGTTGACCATAATCTCATTTGCACTATAACCTGAGCCTTTAATGCATACACAACTATTCATTGTTGTTTTAGAAGAACCGTGTCCAATTGTATAAAATTTATTTCCATTAACAAAATGCTCATGATAGGTTGTAACATATCTAAAAGGGCATTTACTTAGAATCTAAATGAAAATATTTGAATCTCAATTTGAAGGATCAATTACCTATGACATAAATTAAAAAAATGATATTAAAAAATAAAAGATACTAATAAATTAAATAATTTAAAAATTTAAAACTTATTAATTCTCACATAATTTTTGAACCAATTCGCAAATTCAGTTTCTAGAATATAATCGGCATAATTGCTGAAAATTACTGGTTGCCTATATTTTAACTGCTCCAAATAAATACTGCACAAATATAAAAAGAGAGAAAAAAATATATATCAATTTTTTATAATTCCTATTAAAGATAAAATTAAATTATGATTAAACCTACAACCATTTTAGGTATACATACTCAATATATGGTGCAACCTCATCACAATAAAGTAAAACGTAGCTCTGGGCTGCTTTGTACTCTTCATCTATCATACATCTTTTTATTGCTCTTCCAAATGCTCTTCCAGGGTACTTGAAGATAGATAGTTTGTCCATAGAATCATCTTCTACCAACACATGACCTTTATCATTGCGAGGCATATTTCTATTCTTTGTATTGACATGATACTCAAAATAATAAGAACAAAATGATGATGCTTCTTCTACTAAATATGCATTGCAAATAGAACCTTCAACTTTTGCATTGTTTATAACATTCAATTTCAACTTACGAAGATGCCTACAACCACAATGTTAAATTTCAATTATATTAATTTACAATATTACTTTATGTATGAAATAATAAAACATAGCAAATTATATGTATTTACCTCTAAAAGAATACATCCACCTGTATTGCAATGGCCTTGCTATCCTTGGTTCATATGCCAAATGGACTGGCAAATGCTTCATCGAGTCAAAAAATCTCGATGAGAATATCCATTCAAACTTACAAATAATAAGTGGAATGTCATTTTCCAGCCTCACCATGTCATCTATTTTGATTGTGTTGTAGTTAGCTATTTGAAAGGCAAAGTTCTGTAAAGACCTCCAAACACTTAAGGGAAGTAATTCATGGAATGCAAATGGTATCAATCTCTGCATAAATACATGACAGTCATGACTTTTTATTCCAAATATATTAGATTCTTCATATCAATGCATCTACCCATATTTGACACATATCCATCAATAAATTTCAAATTTTCAACTCATTCACACAATATCTATCTTGCCTTCTTATCAAGTGTGTAGCAAGCTTTAGGGAATTTTCCTATTGCCTCATTCAGTTTCAATTCAGGACGCCGACAGTAATCATTCAACTCTTCTCTTGATTCTAAAGTGTCTTTTGTTTTTTCGTCTACATAAAGGACAATGTTGAAAATATTATGAAACATATTTTTTTTCAATATGCATTACATCTAAGTTATGATGAATAAAATTGGACTTCCAATAGGGCACGTCCAAAAATACTATGTTTCCTCTAGCCAAATATTTTGCCTATTGGTCCATTACTTCTAGTAGCATCCTTTTCAATTAACTTCTTCAAACCAAAACATTGAATCTCTGTCATAATATCATCTTCTGAACGAACTACTGGTGCAACTGTAATCACAGTTTTATTTTTTCGAAATGTAGTTCTATTACTTCGAAATGGATGATTCGTATGTAGAAACTTATGATGGTTATCAAACCATGATTGTTGACCACTAAATTTGAGGGTAAATGCACCGGAATTTGTCATTCAATATGGGCATGCGAATCATTTTGCAGTACTCCAGCCAGACAACATTGAATATGCAGAAAAATCACTTACTATCCACATAACGGCCGACCACATAATAAAATTTGCTTCTTTGAGATATCATAAGTATTCACACCAATATCCCATAAATGATTTAAATCTACAATAAGAGACAGTAAGAAAATATCCAACATGTCTTTTGGATTTTTTGGCCTAAGAACCAATTTTGACAAAAACATATATTACTTCTTCATACACAACCAAAGAGGCAAGTTATAAAGTTTCACTATCACTGGCCATGTTGAATAATATTGTCTAGATTGCACAAATGGTTGAAATCCATTAGTGCAGAGACTCAATCTCACATTTTAACTTTCAGCTGCAAAATCTTGATGTCTATGATTAAAATGCTTCCAAACAAGTGAATCCGATGGATGACTCATTACCTCTTCTTCAACCTCATGCTCAGAATGCCACCTCATATCATTTGCTATAGCATTTGATGCATATAGTCTCTGTAATCAAAGAATTAATAGAAAATAATACATCTTCTCAAATGCAACTTTTAATTTTTGTCACATATCTACAACACGAGATGCCTTCATAAATCGAGGATGATCAACAAACTTACAGCTAATTAAATCACTATCACCACCCCAATATAACGTACATCCATTGAAATGATAATGAATTTTTTTCTATTGGTAGAACCATTCCTCGTAGTAACTACTTAGTGTTGTAAAAGTTGTTAGTGCTCAAATTATTATCTGAAACAATCTCTTTCATCAGTTATGTCACAGATCAGATAATTTCTCAGACATATGATTTTTTGACTTAATGCTCATAATTCGAGCCACAAGTGACAATTCTGAATGTGTTTTACAACCAAGCAACAACTCTTTATCTACCGCTTTAAAATTTCATAAAATTTCAGAGCTTCAGAATTCGGTGGTTCATCCATATAATCTATATTGAAGTCAGCACCAGTAGCTTACGTTATCATTCTATGGTATTGTTTGATGATTCTTCACCACAAGCAAACGATTCAGTACTCTCATTTTGGTCAATGTTCAAGTCATTGTACTTTACCCATGATAAATCCAAACAAAATAAATTGACACAAAGCCATATTTAGCTAAATAGTATCTTATAGTGCTTGCATCATGAAAAGAGATATTCTGACACTTGTGATGATTACATGGACACTTAATTTTTTCTCCATCCATCCATCACGATTGACTACATGCAAAATTGATGAAAGTTTCAAGCCCACTCAAAAAATATTTATTCAAAATTCCATTCATAAACTTTGTGTACATCCACTAACGATTTGAATTCATTTTCCCCTATTTTATTCACAAAAAATAATGCTTAATCATTATTTAGAATTAAACATTCTATTACTTCAAAATATACTAATAATTAAATAAAATTACTTACAGATGAATATTTAAAAATTAAAGATCATGAATATCGAGGCAATGTGTTTGTAGAATCTACATGAATAGATAAAGTGATTTTTAGCATGATAAAGATTAATAGATATCATAGTAATACTAGATAAAGGGAGCAAAATAAGATAATGCACAATAAATGAAGTGAAAAAAATGACATTTAAAGTTTGAAGGGGGAAAGGGAGAGAGATAGAGAAGGTGGGGAGAGAGAGGGTAGAGAAATAAAGATGGGGAGAGAAAGAGATATATAGATAGAGAAAGAGATAGATAGATAGATAGATAGATAGAGAGAGGGGGGGAGATGGAGAGGGAGAGAGAAAGGGGGAGAGGGGAAGAGAAATGGCAAAAGGGAGAGAGAGGGTGAGAGAGGAGAGAGAGAGAGAAAGAGAAAGAAGAAGAAAGAGAGAGCGAGAAATAAGAGAGAGAGATAAAAAAGAGAGAAAGAGAGCGAGAAATAAAATAAAAAGAGAGAGTGTGTGTGTGTGTGTGAACATAAAAAAAAAGAGGAAGAGAGTGACACAGAAAGAATTAGAGGGAGAGAGACACACATAGAATATACTGTTAGAATGGGGAGTTATATAAAATAAATAAAAATTTCTTTTGTACAAACCTATCAAATATTACATCTTTTTTCATACATAAGTTCATATATGTGCCTGAGGCCCAAGGGCTGGGAATAGGTAATAGTACCACCCTTATTTGTATTATACCATATATGAGCCTGAACAACGGACACTCTCATGCTATGTGCTTACATACTGTTGATATTATATCTTTTGTCATTTAATTTAAAGTTAGTGCAACAGATTAGTATTATTCCGTATATAATTAAATGTTAGTATACATATAGAAAATGTTGCTATAAATAGTTACATATAGTTAAACATATAGTTATATATAGATATATGCATACATGTAGTTATAAGTAGATATACATAAATGTATATAAAGATATAAATAATTATATAGATCTACATATATGTATACATAATAAAAAATAAGTTATATTTATATAAAGTTTTTTATAGTTATACAAATATTTATATATAGATATACACATAGTTAAATATTATGGTGTATGTTTTTATACATATAAATATAAATTTAGTTACATGTGCTTATAAATATAGTTAAATGTATAGTTAAACTTATATTTATACATATATGATTATACATTTTTCCATATAATTTCATATATTTATACATATAGTTATGTATGATTTTACATGTATTGATATACTAAAATATATTTTTTATACTAATATATAAAAATGTTATTAAATATATGTTAATTAATATTAAAATATAATTATGTATAAAGTTTTTATAGTTATACATATAGTAAGATATAATTATTTATAGTTATATGTTATTATACATATAATATATATAGTTATAAAAAATTATATATCATTAAACATTTAGTTATATATATATATATATATATATACGAGTAGTTATAATTAGTTATACATAAAATATACAAAGTTATAAACAAATATATAGATTTACATATATGTATGCATATATGTATAAATAGTTAAAAATATAGTTATATTTAATTATATAAAGTTTTTTTAGTTTTACAAATATTTATATATAGTTATACACATATAATTAAACATAATGTTGTATGTTGTTATACATGTAATTATAAATATAGTTACATGTGGTTATAAATATAGTTACATGTAGTTATAAATATAGTTACACATATAGTTATACTTATATTTAAACATGTAGGTATATATTTATTCATTAAATTTTATATAGTTATACATATAGTTATGTAGAGCTATAGATATAGTAATATATTTTTATAAACTAATATATACAAATATATTTAAATATATGTTGTAAATTATATATTTAAATATAGTTATGTATAAAGCTTTTTATTTACATATAATAATATACAATTATTTATAGTTATATGTTATTATAGATATAGTATATATAGCCATACATATTTTTATATAGTTAAACATATAGTTATATAAAATATATTCATACAAATAGTTATACATAAATAAATAAAGTTATAAATAAATATATAGATTTACATATATGTATACATTGTTACAAATATATTTATATTTAATTATATAGAGTTTTATATTATACAAATTTATATATAGTTATAGAAATATTTATATATAATTCACATATATTTAAACATAATGTTATATGTTATTATACATGTAATTATAAATATTGTTACATGTGGTTATACATATAGTTATACATTAGTTATACATATATTTATACATGTAGGCATATATTTTTTTATATAATTTTAAATATGTACACATATTTACAAATATAGTTATATTTAATTATATAAAGTATTATATAATTATACAAATATATATATAGTTATATATATAGTTAAACATAATGTCGTATGGTGTTATACATGTAATAAATATAGTTACATGTGGTTATACATATAATTACACACATTGTTATACTAAGACTTATACATGTAGGCATATATATTTTTTCATATAATTTTATATATTTATACATATAATTATGTATTGGTATAGATATAGTAAAATACATTTTTATATACTAATATATAGAAATGTATATTAAATATAAGTTATAAATCATATATTAAAATATAGTTATGTATAAAGCTTTTATAGTTATACATATAATAAGAGATAATTATTATATTAATGTATTATACTATAAATAATACTATAAATATTTTTATATAGTAAACATATAGTATATATATATAATTCATACAAATAGTTATACATAAATATATAAAGTTATAAATAAATATATAGATTTACATATATGTATACAATAGGTACTAATATAGTATAATTTAATTATATATAGTGTTATACAGTAATACTAATATTATATATTTATACAAAATATTTATATATAGTTATACACATATAGTTAAACATAATGTTGTATGGTATTTTATATTACATGTAGTGATACATATAGTTCCACATATAGTTATACTTTATATTTATACATGTAGGTATATATATTTTATTATATAATTTTATATATGTATACATATAGTTATTTATAGGTATAATAATGGTAAAATACATTTTTATATACTAATATATAAAGATGTATATTAAATATATGTTGGTTAATTATATTTTAATTATAGTTATGTATAATATTTATAGGTATACATATAGTCAAAGAAAATATATAATTATTTTTTCTTATACCTTTGGGATCCAATGGAAAAAAGACAAAATATAAAACAAACAGCTCGGCTTACAACAGATCAGAACAAAGTAATGCGGACCTGTTATTTCAGGTGTGAAATATATAAATATAAATACATTTGAATTCCCTAGAAACATATGATGACATCCACATAACGAACAGGACTCAAGAAAAATAGGCAAAAATTAGATCCACATCCAGATTTGTCATCAAAGTTTGTCTCATCCTGCTAAAATTATTTGACTTGCTGGCAATGTAATTGGAAAGACAATCAATAACCTCGTATAGGCCCATGCTAAAGTTAGCACAGATGCTCTGAATGTGCCAATGGTGTCGGCAAAGAGAGTGAAGGAGTCTTTGCTTGTCAGTAATTTCAGTTGCATCATCGCATTGGTAAGATCTGGTTTATTGCAAACACCAGCAAAACTGCATCTCGATGCTTTTCCTTGTTTAGCATCCTATGCAACTCATCACTGGATTCAACAACTCGATCTTGTCATTGCTGTCCACCAAAATATGAGACCTTGCGTATTTTGGAAGTAATCCCCTCCAGAAAGGGTGAATCTTGTCTTGAGCCCCACCATTCCACACAATGAAATTGATATTTTAATTTTCAATAGTCTCTACATTGAAGACAATAGTAGGAATTGTGGTGACAACTTCACCAAGCTTCAATTTATACAGAATGGTTGCCATATCTCCTGTTGCAAACAGCTTGCTAATAGCTTTGTGAACGTAACCCCCATTTATTCCACTAAATCTGAATCCCTTTGTCATAATGGCAGTAAAGAGATCTAATGAGAGAAAGAAACAGAATCAATAGACCGCAAGAGATGGTCACCAGAGACGGCGGTCAAGCTCTATATGTTCTTATACATATAGTATATATACTTAAAAATAGATTTATATAAACATATAATTTTATATAGATATAGTCCATACAAGTAGTGATAAGTAGTTATATAAATATATACACAGTTATAAATAAATATATAATTAATTATATGAATAGATATATGTATACATAGATACAAATATAGGTATATTTAATTATATAACTTATATTTAGTTATACAAATATTTATATATAGTTATACACATATAGTTATAAATATGTATGTAGTTAAATATATAGTTATATATAACATTCTTATAGTTATACATTAGTAAAATACAATTATATATAGTTATATATTATTATACATATGATATATTTGTTAAAAATATAGTTATATATAAGTACTCATATAGTTATAAAAATTATATATTTTAAAAAATAGTTATATATAGTTATTATATAGTTATAAAAATAGTTTACATAGTTAGAAATATAGTTAAATATAAATTATGAACATTTATATAGTTATACAAAAATTTATAAATTGTTATCATATAGTATGATATTAATTTATAATAGTTATACAAATGTCCAATTGAATTACACCATTATATCGAAAGAACCTTGTATCAACAATCTTTTCTTTGGAAAATTAATATCATATTATTGGGAACCAAAGTCATAGTATATACTAAATATTCTATAATCATATATCTCATAAAAAAGAAAGATGTCAGACCTAGATTGATATAATGGATTTTACTATTACAATAGTTTGAACTAGAGATATTAGATAAGAAATGTACATATAATCAACATTGAAAATAGCTTATCAAGTCAAGAAAAAGAAGATAGAAGAGTTGTTGAAGAAGATATTAGATAGATTTTTTTATTTGAATAAATTATATTATTTAATGAAAATGTAACTACATGGTATGTAGTATTGAATGAACCTTATCATTGCAAGTAAAACTTTGATCAAAATTTTGAGGCAAAGTGTTATAGATAGGAGATTAGTAGTATCTTTCAATAATGTCACTTTTTTGCTCATGCTCTACGAATTTGTGGAACATGTTAATATTTATGTGCTCTAGTATTTTTATTCTCAAAATTAATGTTGATATTTACATATATATGCATAAATATATATGTGCATATACACTACCCTACACACACAGCATTTATACATCCATATACATTACTATACTTATATATTAGCATACACATTTTTGTACTTTTGTATATATTCACACATGTATCTACATTTTCAAAGTAGTGTGTATATATTTGTATGCATGCATATACTATTGTACACCCACACAAACATACACATATACCTATATAGGTAATGTATTTTTAAAGATACACATGAATCTATTTATATATATATATATATATATATTATATATATATATATGTATGTATGTATGTATGTATGTATGTGTATTGTGTGTGTGTGTGTAAATGTATTTAAATTTTTTGATTTTGAAAATGTAATTAAAATAAAATATTATATATTGTACACAATTTATATAATATTGTAAATTATTTATATTTAAAACAAATATTTGTGTGTGTGTGTGTGTGTGTGTGCATGTGTGAAGCATATTAATGCATAAAATGAAATTATGAATTATATATGAGCTTCTATTTTATTCATAGTTGTTTTTTTAATATTTATATTAAAATAACTATTATATAATCATATAAATAAATGAAGTTGGCATATTTGTAAATTATTTTGTTTTTACATTTATGTTAAAAATGAAAATATAGTTCATAAATAGATAATATTGTTTTTTGTTTTATATATATATTTTTATTAAAATATTAATGTCTATGATAAATTTCTACCTATTATTTATTGTTATTAATAAATTTTTAGAAACTTTAAAATTTAAACAAATATAATGTAGTGCATATAAATACATGTCTTTAATGTTTTGTAAAAGATCAATTATTTCTTTAATTATGTTCAAACAAAACAAATTACCATATAAATACATGAGTAAATTTTTCTACAATTAATTATTTTTTTATTTTATTAAAAATATATAAATGACCATATCAATATATGAATTTGTTTTTTTCAATAATTATATTTAAATTTTTTTTAAAATTTAATACATTACATTGTTTTTTTTTGTAATTAATAAATATATATCAATTTTTCAATAACATATTGCATATTATGAAGTGAAAATTTATTTTGTAAATAAATTTTAATTTAAAGTTTATCTATGTAAATTGAAACTACATCACATATATCTTTTAAAAGTTTTTATAATATGTATTACACAAACATATTGTTATTTATTTTGAAATTTACCACATGAATTTTAAACAATGAACATTTTTATTAGAAATCAATTTTAGTTAAATGATATTATGTGAAAACAAAAATACAAAATCTAAACATATTAAATCATAATGATTATAAAAACTATAAAATATAATAAAAATACATTTAAGGTTGAAAAAATTAAGTTAAGTTCCTAAAATTATGGGAAAATGATAAAGATTTATACAATATCCAGAATAAATATGTATGAATGAGAATGAATGATACGAATGGATATTAAGTTTCTGAAACATTTAGTTATAAGCATGTGTAGATGTAGTTATATAGTGTTTTTTCATGTAATTATATATATGAGACATATGGCTTTGTATAGGTATTCATGTTGATAAATACAATTTATATATAGTAATATGTTGATATACATATTGTTAAATACATACATACATACATATATTATATATATACATACACATATATGTATATATTAAATATATATTGTTATATTTATATATAGCTATGTTTATGTATACTATTTTTATAGTTATAGAGATAGTAAAATACACTTATATAAGAAATTCGAATTATATCACACATGCATATTGATGTATAGTTATGTTTAAATACACTTATATAAAATACACTTATGTTTATGTATGTTGTTTATGTATACTGTTTATATATAGTTATGTATATTGATGTAGATATCAGTCAGCATACCTAATAATGTTTATGTATACTCTTTATGGATACTGTTTAATATAGTTATATTAATGTAGATAAATACATTTATATAGTAATATGTTGATATACATATTGTTAAATAAATACATACATACATACATACATATATATATATATGTATGTATGTATATTAAATATACATTGTTATATTTATATATTATATTTATGTATACTATTTTTGTAGTTATAGATATTGTAAAATACACTTATATAAGAAATTTGAATTATATCACACATGCATATTGAATGCATAATCATGTTTAAATACACATATATAAAATAGACTTATGTTTATGTATGCTGTTTATGTATATTGTTTATATATAGTTATGTATACTGATGTAGATATCAAGTCAGGATACCTACTACGCACCATCAACATACACACAATGAGAATGCATTTATCACAAATGCATGAAGTATGTATACAAATAAGTTTATATAAGCAATCCAAGCTTACCATGGTGATTAATGAGAAGAAATTTCGGAATAAAAAATAACAGAATCCAAATGCACACTTTTGCATTAAGATAATCGATGAAGAATTTGGGTAGAAAACATACCTTAAATAAATAATATATCTCGCTTATATTACTCTTCGATTAGGTATTGATGTGTCGGTGTTGAGAGATATGAGGTGGACTGCGGGGGACTTAGCCGGCTTCACTTGTTAGAGTTGTCTTTAGCGTCTCAACAAAC
Source organism: Sapria himalayana (assembly GCA_029783825.1). Classification (NCBI taxonomy): domain Eukaryota; kingdom Viridiplantae; phylum Streptophyta; class Magnoliopsida; order Malpighiales; family Rafflesiaceae; genus Sapria; species Sapria himalayana. Next base: position 20,744 of record JAREIK010006653.1, on the reverse strand, counting down.
AAGTGATTATATAAATTACCAAAATTTAGATTTTAAATTATAAAAACATTAAATAAACTATATATATATAATATAAAAAGATTAATTTCTTTATTTATCATCAAAATTTTTTCAACAATATTCATGTGCGTGTATCAAGGTATACATGAAAAACAGATACCTTATAATTTATTATAAAATTAATTAAATAATAAATATATAAACAATTAAAAGAAATATATGTTTAGCCTTATAAAAAAATCAAATAACTTCAAATTTACAAATTTTATATAATAAGACATATATGAAAAGATGATTTGTCTTCTAGCCACTATCCTAAAAGTTATAAAATACACTTAATATTAAAAAATATATAAATATACATTCTATGGATATAAATTTTTAAAAATTCATATTAATTATTATAAAGATAATATGAAATAATTTTAAAGGAATAAAATTTCATTTATTTGATATCATTAATAATTTTTAAAATTCAAAAAATTACTTAAAGTGAGAAGATAATTAAAAAAAGTGATATTTATTATTATAATAAATACTAAATGTTAAAAGCTAATAGTAAAATATTACTCAATTATGTAATTCTTAAAAAACTTTAGTAGGGGCAAACATCTATGTAAATATTCAATTTTGTATTAATTATTTTTTTAAAAGTTTCCTATAATCATAAATTTTGTACTTATGAATAATATTAATATTTACTAGTTTTATTCGTCAATTCAGATATTTTTGAAAATATTTTCTATTTAATCATACAATAACTTATTTATATTTTTATTAGTAGAAATTTTAATGTATGTTAATTTAATTTTTAAAATATCTTAAAAAATTATTATACTTATAGAATATTATTTAATGTTACTTTAATACAAATTTTTAAGTTACTTAAAAATTATAAAAAAAAATTTTGTATAATTTTTTTAAATATGTAATACATCATAAAAATAATTATTTTAGTTCTTATTAATAAATTTTTTTTTAGTTTTATATTATTTATATTATTTATTTATAATATTATTTTTTTATAATTTTACGAGGAGGATATATCTTTCAAGGATCACTCATCTATAGAACATTATCATACATTAAATAAATAAAATAAAATATTAAAACTAAAAATAAATTAAAAAAATTTAAAGAATTAAATATTAGCTAGGAAAATTCCATCGCTAAATTCGTCACTATATTTTAGATGTAATTAGCTAGGAAAATTCAACGCTAAATCCATGTTAGGGATTTTATTAGCTAGGAAAGTTGAGTCACTAAATCTATCGCTATATTCCATATTTAATTACTAGGAAAGTTCAGTCACTAAATCCATCGATAAATTTCGGATTTAATTAGCAAAGGAAGATCCATCAGAAAAATCTATCACTATATTCAGGAAGTAATTGGTTAGAAAAGTTATGTCGCTATAATTGGTCGCTATACTTGTATTTTCAGTATGTAATTAGCTAGAGAAAATTATGTCACTAAATTTATAACAATATTTTGGGGTGTAATTACTAGGGAAATTCTATCGCTAAAATCCGTAGCAATGCTACGTATGTAATTAGCTAGGAAATTTCATCGCTGAAATATGTTGTTATGTTCTGAATATAAATAGCTAGAAAAATTCTTTTGCTAAATCTATAGCTAAATTCTAGATTTTATTAGATAGGAAAATTCCATCTGAAAATCCATAGCTATTTTCTAGATTTTATTAGCTAAGGAAAATTCGTCATTAAATCCGTCGCTAAATTACATATTTTTTTAGCTAGAAAAAATCTATCACTAAATTTATCGTTAACTTCCTGATTTAATTAGCTAGAGAAATTCCTTAGCTAATCTATCTCTAAATTACTATTTTATTAGCTATAAAAAATCCATTGCTAAATTAGTCACTATATTACGGAATTAATTAGATAGAAAAAATATGTCGCTACATCCATCACTAAATTATAATTTTATTAGCTAGAAAAATTCTGTCGCTAAATTCACAGATAAATTATGGATTAAATTAGCTAAGGAAAATCTGTCACTAATTCGGTAGTAAAATGCAAATTTATTAGCTAGGAAAAATTAGTCGCTAAATCCATCACTTAGTTCAGGATTTTATTAGCTAGGGATATTCCGTCGCTAAATCAGTCACTAAATTAACCACTTTTGTTGAGCGGAATTTACGAAAATTTTCCTCACCTATTCCACTGCTAAAACCCTAGGTAAATTCCCCACTTTTGTTGAGCAGAATTTACAAAAAATTTTCCGTCGCTAATTCCATTGCTAATTTATTTCAATGAAAAATCATAAATCTCTTGCTATTCCCTAGGTAATTCATACGCAATTTAACTAGGGATTGATTCCAAGCTAAATATAAATTTTCTTGTAGTGTAGGGTATAAGTCTTTATGTCTTTATGTCAATGTATCAATCTATCTATTTGTCTATTTGTCTATCTTCTCTCTAACAATTTGTGCATATTTTTATTTTGTTTATCTATCTTGTGTCTATATGTCTATCTGTCTATCTACCTATATATCTATGTGTCTTCTATCTATTTGTCTATTTGTCTGTATATCTATATGTATATTAGTCTATCTGCTATCAGTTTGTCTACCTATTTATCTTTCTATCTATCTAACTATAAATCAGTTTATCATCCATCTGTAAATATATCTATCTATGTATTTGTATATCTGTCTATCTATATAAATACTATATGTCTATTTTTCTATCTATTTATCAATTTTCTATCTATCTAACTATTTATCTGTCGTTCAATTTGGTTAATCTGTCTATCTATCTATGTGTCTATCTATCTATCTGTTTATCTGTCTATCAATCTATATATCTATATATTCTATCTATCAATATTTCTATCTGTCAATTGTGTATATGTTTATCTATTTATTTATCTATCTATCTATCTGTTTATTCTGTCTATCTATCTATATATCTATAGATCAATATTTCTATCTATCAATTTGTGTATATGTCTATCTGTTTATCTATCTATCTGCTATCGGTTTATCTGTTAATCTGTATATCTATCAATATGTTAATCTATCTATCTTTCTATTTGCCTATTTATCTTTCTATCTGTCTATCTATCCATTTATCAGTATTATATCTATCTATCTAATTATATATCTATCTGTATATCTGTCTATCTATCAGTCTATCAGTCTTTCTGCCTATATCAATTTGTCAATATGTCATCTAGCAGTATATCAATCTTTAATATACCTATCTATCTATATATCTATTTATCTATTAGTTTTATTATTAGTTTCCCTAGCCAATATTATTATTAATTTTTAAATTTATTATTAGTTTATTATTTTATTAATTTTTTTTATTAAATATATGTTAATGGTCTATAGATGAGCAATCATTGAAAGATACATTCTCCTCATAAAATCATAAAATAATGATATTATAAATAAATACTTTAAAAAATATAAATATATATAAATATAAAAAAATTATATTAAAAAGGACTAAATAACTATTTTATAGATGTCTTAATTTTTTAAAAAATTATAAAAAAACTTTTCTAAAATTTTAAATTAGAAACTTAAAAATTTTTATTAAAGTAACATTAAATAATAAATTCAATAAGTATAATAAATTTTTTCGATATTTAAAAATTAAATTAACATACATTAAAACTTCTACTAATATAAATGTAAATTAATTCATTATATTATAAATTAGAAAATATTTTCAAAAATATCTGAATAATGATTAAACTAGTAAATATTACTATTATTATAAGTAAAAAAAAAAGGTTATGATTATAGAAATTTTTTTTAAAAAATAATAATACAAATTTTGAAAATCTTGAAATATACTAAAATTATAATTTTTTTATTAAAGTTAAAAGAAAATAAATTAATATTTATAAATAAATACATAGATGTTTGCTCCTGCTAAAATTTATACGAATTAAATAATTAGTAATATTTTTACAATTAGCTTTTAACATTAAGTTTTATTAAAATATAAATATAACTTTTTTTAATTATCTTCTCACTTTAAGTAATTTTTTGAATTTTAAAAATTTTAATGATATCAAATAATATGAAATTTTATGCCTTTAAAATTATTTCATATTATCTTCGTAAAAATTAATATGAATTCTTAAAAATTTATAACCATAAAATATAAATTTTTATATTTTTTTTAATATTAATAGTATTTTATAACTCTTAGGCGAGTGGCTAGAAGACAAATTATCTTTTTATTTATGTCTTACTATATGAAGTTTGTTAATTTTGTACCTATTTGATATTTTTTTATAAGGCTAACAGATTTTTTTAATTGTTTATATATTTATTGTTTAATTAATATTTTAATAAAAAATTGTAAGGTGTTTGCTTTGCATATGTACCTTGCTACACGTAGAATAATTTTGTTGAAAATTTTGATAGTAAATAAAATTAATGAGTCCTTTTGATTATATATAAATATTGTTTATTTAATGTTTTAATAATTAAAAATATAAATAATATGCTAATATATACATTCACTTGTCAAGACGCGGTAATCTCTAAACAAGTGAAGCGAACCTTGCATTCAGCCATCTATCTCTTGATATCGACGCATCAACATATTATCAAAGTTTAAAGTTTTAATTTGTTATTTGATTTGAGGTTTCATTTTATACATTTATTCATCATCAATTATCTTAGATTGCTTAATCAAAGATTAAGCTTATGCATATTGATTATTTTATTTATTGTTTCCAAAATTCTTCTCCTTTATTTGCCGTGTTTTGCTTGTATTGCATATATATACTTAATCATATACATACTTCATGCATTGTAATATAATGCGTTGTCATCGTGTGGATTTTGATGGTGCATAGTAAGTAATGTCGAATTAATAACTACTTCAATATAAACAACTATATACAGTATACAAAAATAGTATACATATAATAGTGTAATTTATATAAGTGTATTTATATATAACTATATCTATATAACTATATCTATATAACTATAAAAATAGTATACATATACTATTTAAACATAACTATATTATATATAATTCGAATTTCTTATATAAGTGTATTTTACTATATCGATATAACTATAAAAATAGTATATATAAACATAACTATATATAAATATAACAAAGTATATTTAATATACATATATATAAATAGATATATAACTATAAATAAATGTATTTACCAATATGTATATAAACATATTACTATATATAAATGTATTTATCTACATTAATATACATAATTATATATAAAAAGTATAAATAAACAATATAAGGTATGCCGACTTGACATCTACATTTATATACATAACTATTTATAAATAGTATACATAAACAATACACAATAAACACAAGTATATTTTATATAAGTGTATTTAAACATAACTATATATCAATATGCATGTGTCATATAATTCGAATTTCTTATATAAGTGTATTTTACTATATCTATATAACTATAAAAATAGTATACATAAACACTACTATATATAAATATAACAATGTATATTTAATACACACACACACACACACATATAGATATATAACTATATATAAATGTATTTAACAATATGTATATCAACATATTACTATATATAAATGTATTTATTTATATTAATATACATAAGTAAACATAAATGTACTTGAGTGTAGTTGTATAGGGGAAGTGCAAATTTTGGGTATCTTGAAGCACTCTTGCATTATTGAAATCTATGGGCACCAGATATCATCTAAATGGATTCTTTCTACTGATGGAAACCCCATTGGGTGCTCATTTATGTTTACAATCTATATGGAATATGTTAGAGAAGGATAACTTAAGGAATTTTTTGCTCTCTCTCTCTGCTCCCTTCTTTTCTCTCTCTCCCCTTCTCTCTCTCTCTCTCCTCTCTCTCTCTCTCTTCCATTTTTTTCTCTCTCAACCCCCTGCATCTCTCTCTCTCTCTCTCTGCTCAATCTCTCTTTCTCTCCCCATATCTCTTTCTCATCCCAATCTCTCTTTCTCATCCTCATCTCTCTCTCTCACATCTCTTTCTATCTATCTATCATCTTTCTATTTATCTATATATATATCTATATATCTTGATGTGGGTGTCTTCGGAAGGCCATGTAATATGTGCGTGCTTGCCTTTTTATTGTAGAGTTATATGGTGAAAATATCAAATGATGGAGAAAAGCACATGCCCGTGGAATGGAATTGGCTTTAAGCATTGCCCGAGATGTTGCAAGTGCATTGGTAGAGTTACATTCAAAGTACATAATACACAGGGACATAAAGAGCGAAAATATGCTGATCGATTTAGATAGTGAGAAAAAGGATGGGAAGCCAATTGTGAAGTTGTGTGATTCTGATCGAGCACTTCCCATCCGTTCACCATTCCACATGTGTTGCATTGCTCATAGCAGAATATAGCCTTCCGATTCATGTGTTGGAATGCCTCGGTGGATGGCTCCTGAGGTTCTTTTGGCCATGCACCAATATTATCTCGATGGCTTGGCATGATTTCTTTTTTTTTATTTTCCATCTTGATCTATAAATTTGTGTGTGTGTGTGTGTGTGTGTGTGTGCTTATATGTATGTATGCATATATTATATATCATTTTGGGTTTTGTCAAAAAACTAAAATTAATGTAAGTGAATTCTTAATATTATCATTTGAGTTTAATTTTTTATGTATAATGTTTTTTTTGATAAATTCTGACACTTTTATTTAATACATGTTATCTTTTGTCCTCATTTAAATTTTTACCAATCTATAATTTATGTGTTCATGATTTAAACTCTCATTCAGAATTATGTGGCTATATTTATAAATTACTTATCTAGGAATTTTGAGTTAAAATTTATCATAATCATTATCAAACTATATTACCTAATTATAATTTTTAATCCCTCATAATTATTAATCGTTAATGCCCTATTAGTTTTACTAATCTATACATACGAAATTCCATTCATATGAATTTTAGTTTTTAATAAAATATGGTTTCTTGATGAAATTGTATTAGGAGTATTATTCAAATAAAATTAAAAACAAACAAGTATTTTTCTAATCCCTCAAGGATGACTATATAAATGATGCCCTTAAAGTTTAATCTATTAAAATTTACGCAACTCTTAATTTTTGAAATGTTAAATTATTATTTATAATTTTAATCCAATTACCTTTTGGTCTATTTCTATCTTTTTTCCATTGTTTGAATATTTTATTTTTCAATAGTTCTCTTATTTTATTATTTATATGAGCTATCTTATGTTATTTTTAATAAGTATATTTTTAATTTTTTTTTCTTAGTCTTATTATTTATTCATCTCGCTATTTTTGTCACATTCATTTCTTGTACATATTATTTTTTGGTTGTATGAAACTTAGTTTCATAATATATGAATGATCATGTAATTATTTTATTTGATTTTTTTAAAATTTTTTGATATTTAAATATCACAAATAATGCTTGATCTTAGTTTCATTGATATTTCTTACTGTCAGTGGCTTGTTCCTTAAAATGGCTAATTTAATACCTTGACACTAATTAATAATTAATGATTTATATTAAATTAATGATACATATATCATGATTTTTTTTTAATCTCATGTCACACTTTTCTTTTATTTTGGTTTGAAATCGATGTGTGTACACACACACACACACACACACATTTAACACACACACACACAGAGACACATACATTTAATATATATATAATCTTTTTTATTCATATTCTTTAGTGTAATTTGGTTTTCATTGAAATATTAGAATTTATATTTATTATCAAATTATATTTTTGGTATCATCAATCATCTAAGTCATGACTTGTAAGTTTTGTAATTATATGCATTTAACACACACACACACATATTAAATGTGTCTTTATATATACATATGCATATATATTATACACACACACACACACACACACACACACACATTTATCATATATATATGTGTGTGTGTGTGTGTGTGTGTGTGTGTGTGTAATTTTCTTTATTCATATTCTTTTATGTAATTTGGCTTTTCATTGAAATGCTAAAATTTATAATTATTATCATCAGATTATTTCCATGGCATCATTATCATCTAAGTCCCGACTTGTATCTTTTGTATGTATACACATTTAACACACACACACACACACATGTTAAATGTGTGTGTGTTTATATATAAAAATATGTATGCACACACATTTAATATATATATATATATATGTGTGTGTGTGTGTGTGTGTGTGTAATTCCCTATATTCATATTCTTAATTTAATTATTGAGATGATCTTTTCCTAGCAATATAACTTGGGTGTGTAGCCTACATCAGTGATTGTAGGAAGTAGATATTTGGTCATTTGGATGCCATCTTGTGGAATTGTTGACTTTACAAGTGCCATATTATGGTGTACTAGAGCTTCAAATTGGCAAGCCTCTAGAGGCAACTTTTGTGTATAATTTTATATGTATGAATTACTATGATTGATTTGATAGAATCATTTTCTTTTCTCTCTTTTTTGAACATGAAAATAAGCAGAGTGGCAAATGGCCCAGACTGACAGAAGTACTGGAAATGTTGGCATCAACCAATGGGTCCAGTAGGACCAGCACCAACATGAGCACCACAACATATGGTCCTGAAGGTGATGCAGCAACCTAGAAAGTTTTGGTGGACCTATTTTACTGATGCACAGAAGATAATTCTGCTGACCGCCCCACGGCAGCTGATATCTATCATTCACTACATGCACAATCCATCAACACCTGATCAAGGACATGCCAGAGTGGTAGCTTTTTTTTATCATTCTAGGCTTTTGATCTTGTTGGTTTAGAATTTATTTATTCTAAAGGTTTCTAGTATGTGACTGTTTGTGGCCTAACTATGATCTTCTCATCCTAATTAAAATCAGAACCATCTGCCATTGAACCCAAAGGCTCTAGGCTAGTTCCTGTTGTGCCTATGCTTACTCTAGACATTGTATATGCATCTGCACATATGATATATGTATGTATGTATGTATGTATGTATGTAATGAAACAGTTCATTTAGTATGCTTTCTTGGTATTTTTCTTATGCCCACATCAATTCATGTGTGTGTTGAAATGTCTTGGTATCTGTATATGTATGTATGTATTGGTCACAATAATTCTATTTATGATCACTATTACTAATACAGCCATTTTAATTATTTGGGTTGGGTGTAAAGATATTATTTTGGTAGATTTATGTTTTGGTTTTCTAAATTTTAATTAAAAATAATTTTTTATAAATTTGACTCAGTGGTTTAAATTTCTTACAGATATGATACCATATTTTTCTACATACAAAGCTTATATGCATGATGAGATTTTTCACTAGACATTACGTGCAGTGACTCGTACAGCATTGTCGTAGTAGAAAAATGGTGATCAGAGGAGCAGAGGGAGAGAAAGCCAATATCAATGAATGGATATATTATACTTTATGTACTATCGGTAGATACACTGATGAATAAGATATAATAAAATTTTGTTATTTTTTTGTTTCAATTATGTAAAATATTGAATTAGAATAAGTTATTAAATGATTTTATTTTTTGTTTATTATAAATTATTTATAGTTTCATTTTTTATTCAATTTGATATAAAAATATTAAATTATTTAATTAAAAATTTTAAAATAAATTAAATTTTGAAAATAGTTTTGAAATAAAAATAGCTAGGGAAAAATCTCTTGCTAAATTAGCAAGGGAAAATTCCATTGCTAAATTAGCTAGGGCAAATTCCCTAGCTAATTTAGCAAGGGAAATCTTAAATTTAGCTATGGATTTTTCCGTCGCTAAATTTATTTAGATAGGAACTATTTCCATCACTAAAATTTAGCAACCAATACTTTAGCTTGGGAATTTTTTGTCGTTATTTTTGTTTAGCGATGGATAATCTCATTTAGCTTGCTAATTTAGCTAGGAAATTTGTATTATTTAGCAAGAAATTTTTCTATCGCTAAATTTTTAGCTAGGGACACTTTCTCTCGCTAAATTTTAGCAAGGAGCACTTTAGATGGAAAACTGATTCCTTTGGTAATCCGTCGCTATATCCCATTTAGTAATAAAAAATGACCATTTAGCTAGGTAATTCTCCCAAGCTATATGGGATTTTTCTTGTAGTAGTCCCACCACCATAGTTCTAGACTTTTCTTCCAATTGTTCCACCTTCTTGCATTTACTTATCATTTTTCCCAGATCTGGAGGTTCGAGATAGTGCGAGGGTATACCTGCGAATACTAAGATGTTTGCCAAGAAAAAAATAATGCTCAATCTTGAATCTTTACGAGCAACGACATGAAATGTTGCCATGTTCGATCCTTTTTTGAACCTTCAGGGCCCTCAAGATTGTCCCAAAACAAGTAAATCTCTGAGCCTCTGATCATACATTCACCTTGAGAAAATTCGATCATTATTAGTGCATCAATGTTGGTCCTTGTGTATGTTAGCCCCAGACCTTGACTGTATAGAACCTCGATGTTCATATGACAAGATGAATCTCAACATCCCAGCTGATTCTGATGCCTTCTTGGGACCCAAACAAATCAATCATCTACAAGAACGATTATGCATAATGGATTTGAAATTCTCAAAAATCTTAAACATTTTAACTCAACACTTCTCTGACATTCCTAATCTGCAAACCATGCTGCGACCGACCATCAGAATACACTACAGACTGAAATTTGAATTCGAGCCATCGGACCACCCATGGGAAGGTGACGTTGATTCTCTCCCTGCTCTATACGTGAAAGTTGTCAAGTTTTCATCCTCCTACCCCTATTGATCAATCCCATCTTGTTACGTTCCCTTCCTTCTAAAGGAACTCTATAAGGTCATCTCTCACAGACTCGATGTTGATGAAGATGAACCATTCAGAGCCACCGTAACTCTTGATTTGGAGCCCAAGGAACCAAAGTCAGGTGTAGTTGGTGGCACTGTAGAAGCAAGCTTGAAAAATGGGCAAGTCATCTCTGGTCCTATCTAGCCCATTATGGTTGGTATAGTGGACATCTTTCTCACAGCTGCATGTCTCTGCAAAACTAAAACCCAATAGAAACAGCTCCATTTTACTACTTGTAGTTGTTTGCTGCTCTATGGGAAGCTTGTTAATCCTCCTCCATTATCAGGCAAGAAACATTTCTTCTCCGTGGAGGCAAGCATGCCGTAGCTATCAAGGGGGTCTATTCTGTTAAACTGCTTCATGTTAATGCAGATACTGTGATCCATGCTGTCGAAACTCATATGGTCCATTCATTATTGGCATGGTTGGCAATCATCTACTTGATTTGGTGAAGAATAGAGGAGTTATCAATGTTATTGTATGAAAAGATGCAATGCCATATTGTTTTCTTGATGATCATAGTTCTACAAGTAGGTTTCATCATCATCTTGATCATCATCATCATCATCATGATCATAATGTTCTTGATCTTCATCATCACCATCATGAACATGATGATCATGGTGGGGGCCTCTTGTATCTCTCTTGTGGAAATGAACAGGAGATTGCAAGAGGGGAAAATGAAAATGGGGTCTTTTCTTGTTTTGATATTTCTCCCTCCGAGGTTTCATCTGCCTTTCAAGATGGAAGTTGGTTTTGTGTCTACTTTGGTTCATATTAGAATAGATTATTGGCCTTGCATGGCCTATGTTGATGAGTATTTAGAGGTTCTCGCTCTGAAATATAAGAGTGTTAGATTAAAAAAAATGTTTACATATAAAAAGTGTTACAAATAAAATTTATTACCATAGAAGTCACAATATATATGATATTTTTGGGCTACTGGTATTGACTGTCCATAGCATAGTTCTACTTCTAAAGCAAATCATTTGATTTTTCTTCTTCCTTCGAAATATAAACTTAAAGGGCTTAGATAAAAAAGAAAAAAAAAGTAAGCAATCATTCTGGAGAAATCGAAGAAGAAAAACTGGTCTCTCTGGAATCCTTCCAATAAGTAAAACCAATTACAATTCAAGAAAACAAAAATAACCACTAATTGGGTATTTCACAAACATATTTTTCTTTGGTTAGTTTTCATGATCCTCTTTCAATGAGGAATTTCACTACATGGAGGTTGACGAGTCTTCAATACGTAACGTTTATTGGAACATATCAATTCAATTAAAGGTAATATCATTATCATAATAATGTTTTATTCTGTCAACTCATCGCTTTCATATGTCTAAGAGATTGTCTTACTATCGTGGGAAAGACTAGGTAACCGATAAAGCTTCTACTGGATAGATATAATCATTTGAAGCTATATGCTTGTTTGAATCTAACTTCATTCCATTAATCGTGCAAGTGTTTATAATCGCATGTACATAATTCTAAATGTGTAATGACATTGACATGTTATATATGCTGGTAAGATTTCATGCATCATGGGGCACCGGTAGATTAAATTGGTGGACAATGCACCTACCATTAGAAAGAATCCTTTGGCCCTTTAAATTAAGCTGAATGCAAATGTTAAACCCAGCGATCCAGATAGACTCCATATAATGAAATGTGACACAGACATGGAAATTGATCTTAGAGAACTAGTACTTTTTAATTATGCAATTTATCCCTTCTGTGCCATGTCAGAGAACCTATGGACAACTTTGGAATGAACTTCTTGAACATCAGCTGTTACAAGAAGATATCATGCTTGGTATTCTAGGAATGGAAAACATAGTCGGGATGAAAATGATGATGGCATATCATTCCCATTGAGTTACACCAAGGTTGTGGAAAGGTATGACATGTTCTTATTTTTGATGATTGTATCTAATGTGCACATATTTGCTTCATTAGCATTCTAGAGTAATATTTGGTTATTTGTAAATTCTAACAGCATCGGTGTTACAAGGAAAGGAGTGCTTTTGCTATTTGTGTGGCCTCACACAATGCACCATCACAAGGTACACCTTTGGCATGCATTCTTCCAACCTCAGGCAAGGTGTGTCTCAATGAGACTCGTGCCTCACCATGACTAAAATAGTGTTCAATAGTCTAGAAACTTTTGAATATTTTTTGTTATTTTTTGAAAATTTTTCTCAACGAATATTTCAGGAATTTCTGAAATATATTTTTATAAAGATATTTTTCTATTTTATATTTATATCATAATTAGAATTGTTCAAAGAAAAATGTACATCCCAATAAAATACATTAACTTAATTAATAAAAATCACTATCATTTCCAATAATAAACTTAGCCCATTGATAGAAATATAAAGGATTGGGTCATTGGGGCACCCTACTTATTTGATTCTTCCAGCCATAAACTAGAATAATAATAAAATAAAAATAAAAGACAAACCACAATCTATTACTTAAATTGGTATATAAATATCTAGAATACTAATTTTGGGAAATAGAAAAGTTTGTTGAGGTTTTTTGAGTTATTTATAAAAATATTAGTTGATTATTTTGGCAGCAGCAGTGGCGGCGGCACCGACAGAATGGTGGCGGCGGCGGCATCGATAGTAATGGCAACAGCTACAGCAGCGGCAGCACCAATAGCACTAGCAGCAATGGCAACGATGGTAGCACCAGCAACGGGAGTAGGGGCCTCAGTGGTGGTAGTGGTGACAGTGGTGACATTGATGTCAGTGGTGGCATCAGTGGCAGCATTGACGGTAGTGGTGACACCAGTGGCATCAGCAGCACCGGTGGCACCGACTGCACCAGCTACACCGGTCGCACCGGTAGTACAAGCAGCACTGGTGGCACCGACGAAAGTGGCGGAAGCAGGCGGAGGCAGTGGTAGTGGCAGTGGAACCAGCGGCAACGGTAGTGATAGTGAGAGCAGCGGCAACAGCGGTAGCAACATCGGTAATAGTAGCAACAGAAACAAATGTGGTATATACTTACGTATATACTCAGAATATACGTACATATAATACTACAATATTTTATGTACATATATTCTGAGTATATTTGTACTAAGTATATATGTACAAATAATACTACAATTTTTATATACATATACAGCAGTAATATATGCACGAGTGTAATACTAGTATATATTTACATATATACTACAGTGACTCATACAAAGCTTCCCCATACAAAACATTACTTTTTGTATAAGTAATATATATTTACGAGTGTAATACTAGTATGTTTTGATAAATATAGTCTTATATATTTATTAAAACATTACTATTTTTTATTTTAAATTGATTGAGTGGTTTAAATTTCTTACAGATATGGTATCACATTGTTCCCCATACAAAGCTTGTATAAGTAATATGATTTTTCACAATACATGATGTGCCATGTCTCGGATAGCTTTGTCGCAGTAGAAAAATAGTAATCAGAGGAGTAGAGGAAGATAAAGCATCATCAATGAATGGATAGATTATACTTTATGCACTGTCAGTAGATACATTGATGAATAAGAAGCAATAAAATTGTATTATTATTTTTTTAATTATGTAAAATATTGTATTAGAATAAGTTATTAAATAAATTTATTTTTTATAATTATAAATTATCATTTATAGTTTCTATTTTTATTCAATTTAATATAAAAATATCAAATTATTTAATTTAAAAATTTTAAATTAAATTAAATTCTAAAAATAGTTTTGAAATTAAAATAGCTAGGGAAAATTCCCTAGTTAATATAGAAAATTTCCCTATCTAAATTTGCTAGCAAAAATTCCCTTATTAATTAGATAGAAAAATTTTCTTATCTAATTTAGCTAGAGAAAATCCCTTACTAAATTAGCAAAGGATATCTTTATTTTAGCGATGGATTTTTTCCATCACTAAATTTATTTAGCTAGAAATATTTCCGTTGCTATTATTTTGCAACATGCACTTTAGCGTGGGGAATCTTTCGTTGTAATTTCCATTTAGCGATGAAGAATATCATTTAGCTTTCTAATTTTGCAATGATAATTATTTTTTTTAGCTAGGGATTTTTCTGTCGCTAAATTTTTAGCGAGGGACACTTTCCCTTAGTATATTTTAGCGAGGAGCACTTTAGAAAGGGAAATGACCTGTCGGTAACCCATCTCCATATTCCATTTACGACATAAAATGCCCATTTATTTAGGGAATTGTCTCTAGCTATAGAGGAATTTTTTTTGTATTCATATCTATCTTTCTACTTATCTATCTATCTATCTATCTAACTATCTGTATATATATCTATCTGTCTATCTACCCATCTAGCTATCTGGCTATCTGGCTATATATTATTCTATCTGTCTATTTATCTATCAATTTGACTATATATCAATCTGCCTAACTGTCTATCTATAATATATCTATCTGTATATTTGGCTATCTATGTATCAGTCTATCTAACTATCTATCTATCAATCTATCGTATGTTTTTTCTATCTATGTGTCTATCTATCTATTTGTCTATCCATCTGTCTATCATTTGTCTGTCTATTTGTCTATCGGTCTATCTATCTATCTTTCTTTCGATTTGTCGATGTGTCTATTTATTTATCTATCAATCTATCTAACTATCAGTCTATCTATCAATTTGTCTATCTGACTTTCTATCTATCTATACATTTATTTATCTATCCATATGTGTATCTCGCTCTATGTATATTTGTCTATCTATCTTCTATCTATCTGTCTAACTAGCTATCTAAGAATTTATCTATCTTTTTATTTTTATCTTTATATCTTCTATCTAAATGTCTTTCTGTTAATCTATCGATCTAACTATTTGTCCATCTATTTATCTATCTATATATCTATTTGTCTATTTGTCTATCTGTCTATCTGTCTATCTGTTTATCTGTCTATCTGTCTATCTATCTATCTATCAATCTATCTATATATCTGACTATTTGTCTATCTATATATCTATTTATCTGTCTATCTATGTATCTATCTATCTTTTTTTCTATGTATCTGTCTATCTGTATATCAATTTATCTGTTTATATATGTATCTGTTATCTATGTACCTGTGTATCTGTCTGTCTGTATATTTATTTATCTGTTTATCTATGCATCTGTCTATCTATGTATCTGTGTATATGTGTATCTGTATATTTATCTATCTGTCTATCTGCCTTTCTATGTATCTATATATTTATATGTTTGTTTATCAATATATCTATCTCTCTCTCTATCACTTTCTATATGTCTATCTATCCATCTATCTAACTAGCTATCTATCTATTTGTTTATCTAACAATCTATCTATATGGTCTATCTATCTATATCTCTAACTATCTATTTTTTTCGTGGTTTATCTCTTTATTAATCTACTTGTCTAGCTGTCTATATAATTATCTGAGTATCTTTTTATCTATCTATTCTTGTATATTTCTATCTATCTATCTATCTATCTGTCTGTCTATCTGTCTATCTTCATATTTTTCTATCTATCATTATTTCGTTCTATCTTTTATCTATCTATCTATCTATATATATATATCTATTTATTTGTCTATCTATTTAACTTTTTATTTATCTGTCTATTTGTCTATCTTTCTAGCTGCCTATCTATCTATTTATCTATCTATCTGTCGATCTGTCTATCTCTCTTTTTGTCTATCTGTATATCTATCTATCTGTCTATATATGTATCTATTTATTTGTCTATCTATCTATCTATTTAGTTGTCTATCTAACTATATGTATATATGTCTATTTGTCTTCTAACTATCTATCTATTTATTTGTCTGTCTGTCTATATATCTATCTATCCATCTATCCATCTATCTGACAATTTGTCTATTTATATTATTTTCTATCTGTCTTATATCTATATGTGTACCTGTCTATTTGTTTATGAATCAATCTATCTGTCCATCTTGTTTTTTGTCTATTTGTCTATCTATCAGTTTATCTATCAAATTATCTGTCTTTTTTATATCTATTTTACTGTCGACCTATCTATCAATTTATCTGTCTACCTGTCCATCTGTTTACCTGTCTTTCTTTTTATATGTCTATCTGTCTATCTATCTATACGGTCTCTTTTTCTAATTTTCTATTTGTCTATCTATTTTACAATTTATCTTTTTATCTATTTACTTGTCTATCTTTCTATCTAATTATCTTATTATCTTTGTATCTTTCTATTTGTGTATATGTCTATCTGTCTATCTATCTAACTGTCTATCAGTCAATCTCTCTATTTGTCTATATGTCTATCTATTTATTTATCTATTTGTCTATATGTCTATCTATCTATTTGTCTATTTATTTATCTATCCATCTATATATTTGCCTATCTATCTATATATCTATCTGTCTGTCTAAATGTCTATTTGTCTATTAGTCTATTTATCTATCAATCAATCAATCTATCTGTCGATCTATCTATCTACCTATCTTTCTATTTGTCAATTTATCAATCGATCTATCTGTCTATATGTGTATCTATTTATATGGAATATCTGTCTATATCACAATCTAGCTATCTGTTTATAGATTCAACTCTTTTTCTATCTACTTTCTATCTATCTATCATTCAATGTGAGAATCTTTCTATCTTTCTATTTGTGTATATGTCTATATATCTATCGGTCTATCTATCTATCTATCCATCTATCCATGTATTTGTCTATCTATCTATATATCTATGTATCATTTCTCTATCTGTCTATCTATCTATCATTTTAACTATTTACATGTATATTTATATATATATCTATCTATTTGTCTATCTATTTATTTGTCTATTTGCCTATCAATCTATCTATCAATATGTCTATATGGATTTTCTATTTATTTGTCTATCTCTCTATTTGTATATCTATCAATCTCTTAATCTGTTTATTAGTATATCTCTTATCTAACTATTTGTCTATCTATTTATCAATTTTTCTATAAGTCTATCTATCTATTTGTCTATTTGTCTATATGTCTATCTATTTATCTCTCTAAATGTCTATCTATTTATCTCTCTAAATGTCTATCTCTTTGTGTCTATCCTATATCTACGTACCTATCTATCAATCAATCAATCAATCTGTTTGTCTATCTATCTATCTATCTATCTATCTATCTATGTGTTTGTGTGTTTGTCTATCTATCTGTTTATGTGACTGTCTGTGTGTATGTGTGCATGTCTATTTGTCTATCTATATATATGACTATTTGTCTATATGTATATCTATTTATCTGTCTATCTATGTATCTGTCTATCTTTGTTTCTGTGTATCTGTCTATCTGTATATTTATTTATCTGTTTATCTATGTATCTGTCTATCTATGTATCTGTGTATCTGTCTATTTATCTATCTGTCTATCTGTCTATCTATCTATCTATCTATCTGTCTATCTATTTATCTATCTATTTATCTATCTATTTATCTATATGTCTATCTGTCAATATATCTATCTATCTCTCTCTCTATCTGTCTATCTATCCATCTATCTAACTAGCTATCTATCTATTTGTTTATCTGACAATCTATTTATATGGTCTATCTGTCTATATCTCTAACTATCTATTTGTTTCTTGGTTTATCTTTTTATTAATCTACTTGTCTAGCTGTCTATATAATTATCTGAGTATCTTTCTATCTATCTATTCATGTATATTTCTATTTGTCTATCTATCTATCTATCTATCTATCAGTCTATCTGTCAATCTATCTATCTTCCTATTTGTCTATCTATCATTCTATCAATCTATCTTTTATCTATCTATCTATCTATCTATATATCTATTTATTTGTCTATCCATTTAACTTTTTATTTATCTATCTATTTGTCTCTCTGTCTAGCTGACTATCTATCTATTTATCTATCTATCTGTCGATTTGGCTATCTATCTTTTTGTCCATCTGTATATCTGTCTATCTGTCTATATATGTATCTATTTATTTGTCTATCTATTTATCTATTTTAGCTGTGTATCTAACTATCTGTATATATGTCTATCTGTCTTCTATGTATCTATCTTTCTATTTGTTTGTCTGTCTATCTACCTATCTATCCATCAAACCATCTAACTGACAATTTGTCTATTTATATTTTTGTCTATCTGTCTTCTATCTATATGTGCACTTGTCTATCTGTTTATCAATCAATCAATCTGTCTATCTTTTTATTTGTGTATTTGTCTATCTATCAAATTATCGTTCTTTTCTTTATATCTATTTTACTATAGACCTGTCTATCTCTTATCTGTCTATCTGTCCATATGTTTACCTGTTTTTCTTTCTATTTGTCTATCTGTCTATCTATCTATATGGTCTCTTGTTCTATCTCTCTATTTGTCTATCTATTTTGCAATTTATCTTTTTATCTATTTACTTGTCTATCTTTCTATCTAATTATCTGATTATCTTTGTATCTTTCTATTTGTGTATATGTCTATCTGTCTGTCTATCTAATTGTCTATCAGTCAATCTATCTATTTGTTTATATGTCTATCTGTCAATTTATCTATTTGTCTATCTGTCTATGTATCTATTTGTCTATTTATTTATCTATCCATCTATATATTTGCCTATCTATCTATATATCTATCTATCTGTCTATCTGTCTATTTGTCTATTAGTCTATTTATCTATCAATTTATCTGTCGATCTATCTATCTACCTATCTTTCTATTTGTCAATCTATCAATCGATCTATCTGTCTATATGTTTATCTATGTATCTATTATAGGCATATAGTCTATATCTCAATCTAGCTATCATTTTATAGATTCATCTCTTTTCTATCTATTCTATCTTTCTATCATTCAATGTGAGAATTTTCTATCTTTTATTTGTGTATATGTCTATATATCTATCTGTCTAATCTATTTAGCTGTATATCTATCTGTCTGTCTATATGTCTATATCTCTTTCTCTCAATCTGTCTATATGGTTTATCTGTATATCTTTATATCTATCAATAGATCTATCTATTTATTTATCTAATTGTCTATCTCTTTATTTGTATATATGTATGTCTGTCTTATTATTTGTTTGCCTATGAATTTTCTGTCTGTATGCATGTATCTAACTATCTATATTGTTAGATAAATATATATATCTATCTATCTATTTGTCTCTCTATTTGTCTTTCTATCTATTTGTTTATCTAACTAACTATCTATATATCTATCTTTATATCTTTCTATCTGTCTATCTATCGATCTATATATATAACTATCTTTTATTCTATTTATCTATTTATCTATCTGTCTATCTATCAATCTATCTAGCTATCTATCTGTCTACTATCTATATATTTGTCTATCTATCTATCATTAGGTATTTGTCTATCTATCTATATATCTACTGTATCATTTCTCTATCTGTCATCTATCTATCATTTTAACTATTACATGTATATTATCTATCTATCTATCTATTGTCTATCTATTTATTTGTCTATTTGTTATCAGTCTATCTATCAATATGTCTATATGTATTTCTATTAATTTGTCTCTCTCTATTTGTCTATCTGCAATCTTTCTATCTGTTTATTAGTATATCCTATCTAACTGCTTGTCTATCTATTTATCAATTTTTCTATATGTCTATATATCTATTTGTCTATTGTCTATATGTCTATCTATCTTTCTAAATGTCTATCTCTCTGTGTCTATCCTTTATCTATACCTACCTATCTATCTATCTATCAAAATGTTTGTCTATCATCTATCTATCTATCTGTGTGTTGTGGTTTGTCTATTATCGTCTATGTGACTTTCTGTGTGTGTGTGTGTTGTGTGTTTTTTGTATATAATCTATCTGCCTATTTTTCTGTGTGTGTATATCTATCTATCTTTTGTCTCTTTGTTAGTTTGTTGTTTGTC
>JAREIK010006652.1:0-36857 GCA_029783825.1 Sapria himalayana | reverse complement strand
ATTCTCATTTGAAAAAAATTTAAAATTATTATATTTTCAAAGGTTATAACCTTTGAAAATATAAAAAAATAATAAAAATATATATTTTGTTATTTTAATTTTTAAATAAAACCTATAAACCACTAAATGCATACACAGTTATATCAGTAAACTCCTAAACCCCGTAATGCCTAAATAAATAAACCATTAAACCGCTAAATACTACTTAATAATTAATAAATCTAATTTTTATTGCTATTTATTATATTTTTAAATATTCATTTTAATTATTTATTAGTGTATTTTTTAGAAATATTTATTACAAAATAAATTATGAGTGGGACAAATTTAATTTAAATAATATATTATTTATATAATAAAAATATACGCTTATAAAAGAAGTATAAATTTAAAAATTAAATATTATTATCAAGTAATTTAAGTTACTTTAATTTTAAATCAATTTGGGTTTTGTAAATATTTTTTAATTAATATCTATATTAATATTAATAGTTTATAAATTAAATTTTTGATCGTTATTATAATATCTATCAATAAAATTATTTATTTTAAATTTATATGATATATAATTATTAATATTATTATAACAAAATATTGTATTAAAATTTCAAGCAATTTTAAATATTATTATATTTTCAAATGTTATAACCTATGAAAATGATAAAAAAATATATAAATTTTTTTTAAATTTTATTTTTTTAAATAAAACCAATAAACCAGTAAAAGCCTAAAAACATAATTCACTAAACTCCTAACGACAAAACCTCTAAATACTTAAATCATTAAACTGATATACATTAATAATAAATAATAAATCTCATTTTAATTTTTATTCAGTATAATTTTAGAATTTTTTAATTATTTATCAATTTATTTTATAGTAATATTAATTACAAAGTAAATTCTTAGTGATGTAGATCTAATTTAAATTAAACCGGTATCCCTAAATAATAAATAATAGATCTCATTTTTTTTCATTATAATTTTAAATATTTATTTTAATTATTTATTTGTTTATTTATATATAAATATTAATTACAAAATAAATTTAGTTAGACAAATATAATTTATATAAATTATTTTTCATCAAAAAATTATTGATAAACTTTTTAAAAGAAAATAAAATTCAATAACAATATTATTATATAGTAATATATTTTGCTTTTTTTCTAATCATTTTAGGTTATGTAATTATATTTTAATTGATATCTGTCTTATTACTAATAGATTATTAATTTATTTTTTGATCATTATTAGAATATTTATCAATAAAAATGTTTATATTGAATTTATATGATATATAAATATAATGATTATTATAACTAAAAATTGTTTTCACATTTAATAAAAATTTAAAAATTATTATATTAACAAAGGTTATAACCTTTGGAAATATCAAAAAATAATAAAAATAAATTTTTTATTATTATATTTTTTTAATAAAACCTATAAACCACTAAATGCATACACAGTTAAATCAATAAACTCCTTACCCTTATAATGCTTAAATACATAAACCATTAAACAACTATATACTTCTTAATAATTAATAAATCTAAATTTTATTTATATTTATTATAATTTTAAATATTCATTTTAATTATTTATTAGTTTATTTTTATTGAAATATTAATTACAAATTAAATTGAGTGCGACATATATATTTTAATTAATTTATTTTTAATCAAATAAAATATATGCTTATAAAAGAAGTAAAAATTTAAAAATTAAAAATTATTATCCAATAATATATTTTACTCTAATTTTGAATCAATTAGGGTATTGTAAATATTTTTTAATTAATTTCAATCTTTTTATTAATAGTTTATTAATTTAAATTTTGATCATTATTATATTATCTATCAATAAAATTGTTTATATTGAATTTATTTGGTATATAATTATTAATATTAAAATAACTAAATATTGTATTCACATTTCAAAAAATTTTAAATATAATTATATTTTCAAAGTTTATAACCTATAAAATGAGAAAAAAGTACTAATTTTTTTTTGTTATTTTATTGTTTCAAAAAAACATATAACCACTAAATGCCTAAAGACATAAATTGCTAAACTCCTAAACGACAAAACCTCTAAATACTTAAACCATTAAACAGGTGTACATTAATAAAAAATCATAAATCTCAATTTAATTTTTATTAAGTATAATTTGAAATTTTTATTTTAATTATTTATAAGTTTATTTTTATAGAAATATTAATTACAAAATATATTATGAGTGAGACAGATCTAATTTAAATAATTTATTTTTCATCAAAAAAAATATATATCCCTATAAAAAGAAGCAAAATTTTTAAAACAAAAATTTATTATTTAGTAATATATTTTATTTTTATTTTGAATCATTTTAGATTTTGCAATTATATTTTAATTTATATCATTCTTATTAATAATAGTTTATTAATTTTTTATTGATCATTATTATAATATCTATTTATAAAATTATTTATATTGAGTTTACATTATATATAATTATTAAGATTATTATTACTGAATATTATATTCACATTTAAAAAAATTAAAAATTATTATATTTTCAAAGGTTATAAACTCAAAAATTAAAAAAAATCAAAAAATTAAATTTTTTATTTTATCATTCTTTAAATAAAAACTATAAATCACTTAAGGACTAAACACATAAATCACTAAAACCCAAAACACCTAAAGACTTAAACCATTATACTAGTATACCTGAATAATAAATAATAAATCTCTATTTTATTTGCATTCATAATAATTTTAAATATTCATTTTAATTATTTATTAGTTTATTTTTATAGAATTATAAATTAAAAATAAATTATGAGGAAGACAAATATAATTTAAATAATTTACTTTTATTAACAAAAAATATAAACTTATAAAAAGAAGCAAAACATCAAAGAAAGTATAATTTTTTAATATATTTTACTTTGATTTTGAATAAATTTACGTTTTTCAAATATATTTAAAATAATATCTATCTTATTAATAATAGTTTATTAATTAATTTTTTGATCATTAATATAATATATTTCAATATAATTATTTATATTGAATTTATATGATATATAATTATTAAGATTATCTTAACTAAATATAGTATACACATATAAAAAAAATTAAAAATTATTATATTCTCAAAGTTTATAACCTTTAAAAATGAGAAAAAATTACAAAAATGAATTTTTTGTTATATCATTGTTTAAATAAAACTTATAAAGCATTAATACCTAAATACATAAATATCTAAACTCCTAAACCCTGAAGCCCCTAAATACTTAAACCTTTAAACTCATAAACCTTAAATATAATTTATATAATTTATAGAAATATTAATTACAAAATAAATTATGAGTGATACAACTAGAATTTAAATAATATAATTTTCATCAAAAAAACATATAAGCTCATAAAATGATGCAAAAACTGAACAAAAATTCTTATTTAGTAATAAATTTTACTTTGATTTTGAATCATTTTAGGTTTTTTAATTATATTTTAATTTATATCTAGCATATTAATAATAGTTTATTAATTTATTTTTTGATAATTGATATAATATTTATCAATAAAATTATTTATATTTAGTTTATATTATATATAGTTATAATATTTATTATTACTAAATATTGTATTCACATTTTTAAAAAATTTTAAAATTATTATATTTTCAAATGTTATAACCTTTGAAAATTTGAAAAAATATCAAAAATAAATTTTTTGTTATTTCATTGTTTGCATAAAACCTATAAACCATTAAATGCCTAAATACTTAAATTAATAACTTCTAAATCTCGAAAACCATAAATAGATAAATTTTTTAAACATGTATATCCTAAATAATAAATAATAAATGTCATTTTTATTTTTTTCATTATATTTTTAAATATTCATTTTAATTATTTATTTGTTAATTTTTATATAAATATTAATTACCAAATTAATTATAAGTTATACAAATATAATTTATATAAATTATTTTTCAACAAAAAAATATAGTTAAACTTAATAAAAGAATAAAAAAATAAAAACAAAAAAATATTATATAGTAATATATTTTGCTTTGTTTCTGAATCATTTTAGGTTTTGTAATTACATTTTAATTGATATCTAACTTATTAATAATAGATTATTAATTTATTTTTTGATAATTATTAGAATATTTATCAATAAAAATGTTTATATTGAATTTATATGATATATAAATTTAATAATTATTATAACTAAATATTGTATTCACTTTTGAAAAAAGTTTTAAAATTTTTATATTTTCAAAGGTTATAACCTTTGAAAATATCAAAAAATAACAAAAATAAATTTTTTGTTTTTTTATTTTTTAAATAAAACATATAAACCACTAAATGCATATATAGTTAAATCTGTAAAGTCCTAAATTCATAAACCATTAAACCGCTATATACTACTTAATAATTAATAAATCTAATTTTTATTTTATTTATTATAATTTTAAATTGATTTTATTATTTATTCGTTTATTTTTATAAAATATTTATTCCAAATTAAATTATGAGTGCGACAAATATAATTTTAAATAATTTATTTTTAATCAAAAAAATATAGACGCTTTTAAAAGATCTAAAAATCTAAAAATTAAAAATTATTATTCAGTAATATATTTTAGTTTAATCTTGAATTGATTTGGGTATTGTAAATATTTTTTAATTAATATCTATATTATTATTATTAGTTTATTAATTTAATTTTTGATCATTATTATATTATCTATCAATAAAATTGTTTATATTGAATTTATTTGGTATATAATTATTAATAATAAAATAACTAAATATTGTATTCACATTTCAAAAAATTTTAAATATTTTTATATTTTCAAAGGTTATAACCTATGAAAATTAGAAAAAATAACAAATTTTTTTTGTTATTTTATTGTTTTAATAAAACCTATAAACCACTAAATGCCTAAAGACATAAATTGCTAAACTCCTAAACGACAAAACCTCAAAATACTTACACCATTAAATAGGTGTACATTAATAAAAAATCATAAATCTCAATTTAATTTTTATTAAGTATAATTTTAAATTTTTATTTTAATTATTTATAAGTTTATTTTTATTAAAATATTAATTACAAAATATATTATTAGTGAGACAGATCTAATTTAAATAATTTATTTTTCATCAAAGCTTTTCTGTACATCACCCTATAAAATAAATTAATAACCCTATTGATCACTAATTTATTTATATTACTAATAATATATCCCTATGAAAATAAATATTACTAATAATGATCACTAAATAATTATTATATAGTAATAATGCTAAAAATAATATATATCCCTATAATTGCAAAATTATATAAATATAAATTATGTTATTGTTCATTGTTTATAGGGTTATATAAAACTATTAATTTATAGGGTTATATTATTAATTTATTTTGCTAAACTACAAAATATATTTTGTAATTTAATAGGGTTATTTTACTAATAATTAGTAATAATTACTAATAATATATTTTGTAAAATATAAATAATATAATCATTTGTAGGGTTATATTATTAGTGATTATTTATTTAAAATATAATTACTAATAACAATCATTTGAGGTAATAACAACATAATTTATATACTAATAATTAAATTATTATTTTAATTATTTGTAAAATATATTATTTAAATATTAAAGTAATTATGTTATTATTTATTTGTAGGGTTATATTATATAATCATTTGAGGTAATAATTACTAAATATTAAAATATAATTACTAATGTTATTAGTAATTTATATTATTAGTAATATTAATTAATAATTTTACAAATAATAATTACTAATGTTATTATTAATTATATAAATAATAATTAAAATATATTATTAGTAAATTATTTAAAATATTATCTTATTAAACTACAAAATAATATATTACTAATAATATTTATTTTGCTTCTTTTTATAGGGTTATATAAATTATTATTCGTAACAAAAATAAATGCTTTTTAATTACAAAATTATATTACTAATAAATTAATAAACTATAAAATAATATAAATTTATATAATTATTTAGTAATATATTATCTTTCAAAATAAATGTTAAATATCACTAATAATTAAAAATATTTGTTTTTATTTATAGGGATATATATTTATAAGTATAATTCAAAATATATTATTAGTGAGACAGATCTAATTTTAACGAGTTCCATTATTAATGAGATTTATTAATAAATAATATGTCTCACTAATAATTTTTATTAGTGATTTTAGTTTAATTTAAATTAGATATGTCATTAATATGTAATTAATAATTTATTATTTATTCATAATGAATATAATTTATTATAATTTATTATAATAAATTAGAAAAGCAAAATATGTAATTAATAATGAATATAATTCATTATAATTTATGTAATTAATAATTTAGATATGTAATTAGATATGTAATTAATAATTTATATTTATTATTTATTATTATAATTTATTATTTAATTTAAATTAGAAAAGCAAAATATGTAATTAATATTTAAAATTTTAATGTAAAAAAAATGAGATTTATTATTTATTATTTAGGGATACCGATTTAATTTAAATTAGATATGTCTCATTAATAATTTATTTTGTTATTAATATTTCTATAAAATAAATTGATAAATAATTAAAATAAAATTTTAAAATTATACTGAAAAAAAATTAAAATGAGATTTATTATTTATTATTAATGTATACCAGTTTAATGATTTAAGTATTTAAAGGTTTTGTCGTTAGGAGTTTAGTGATTTATGTTTTTAGGCTTTTAGTGGTTTATAGGTTTTATTTTAAAAAATAAAATAAAAAAAAATTTCTATAATTTTTTATCTTTTTCATAGGTTATAACATTTGAAAATATAATAATATTTAAAATTTTTTGAAATTTTAATACAATATTTTGTTATAATAATATTAATAATTATATATCATATAAATTTAATATAAATAATTTTATTAATATATATTAAAATAATGATCAAAAATTAAATTTATAAACTATTAATATTAAGATTTATATTAATTAAAAAATATTTACAAAACCCAAATTGATTTAAAATTAAAGAAACATATATTATTTGATAATAATTTTAATTTTTAAATTTATACTTCTTTTATAAGCATATATTTTTATTACATAAATAATATATTATTTAAATTATATTTGTCCCACTCATAATTTATTTCGTAATAAATATTTCTAAATAAATACACTAATAAATAATTAAAATGAATAATTAAAAATATAATAAATAGCAATAAAAAATAGATTTATTAATTATTAAAAAAGTATTTAGCAGTTTAATGGTTTATGTATTTAGGCATTATGGGGTTTAGGAGTTTACTGATTTAACTTTATATGCATTTAGTAGGGCTGCTCACGAGACTCGGAGATTCGCCACCCTCCCCGAAGCCTTGTCCCGAAAGAATCAGGACAGAGAAAATCCGTTGACTTTGATTTTTCCCGTCGCATTCTGTCATGTATTTTTTATTTTGTGATGGTTTCTGATCTTAATCAATATCCATCCCGAAAATCGTCCCGTTCTAAAAAACCGATACTAGAACCATGAATATATATAAATATATATATATAACATGAAGATGCCACCAATTCCGCTACTGCCCATCCAATTCCTACGCACATATTACTGTTCCGATGAGTTCTAGGCCACATCACGCCATTTCAGCCGTGTTCAGTTAGGTCCAGCCCTTGTTTGTCACACTTTTGGTTGCCTCCACCTTGTCTCAGATGCCACTAGCCTTTTGGTTTGTTTTTTGGATGAGAATTGAGTGATTAATTATTATTATTATGTGTCTCAGTTAGTTTTGTTGAGTATTGGTTGTGGTATTGTGGTTTGGCCGAATGAGTGGGCTGAAAGTGTTACAGTAAGTTTTGTAGAGCTTGCTTGTTTGAAATATTTATATGTATTTATGCTTAACATATCATATTAATTAATGGCAAAGCAGATGACACAATCCAGCGGTAAACGAAAAATACAAAAAAATGAAGATGATCACAATTTAAATGATCAAAGTACTGGTAAATCAAATCATCATCCTTTCACGAACCCTCCTATTGTTACGGCAGGTTCTTCAATTCCAATTGTAAAAGAAAGTCAAGGTACATTTGAACCTCAAGCTCATAAAAATTATAAGTCTACTATTTGGGAAACTTATGAGATATTAGTTGATTCAGAGGGAAATGAAACTGGTAGGGCAACTTGTATATGGTTTAGGAAAGAATACTTGGCAAAAGTAATCAAGGTACTTCGGGTTTATGGAAATACTTGAGAGAGATTTGTAGGAAATTTCGACACAAAAAAGAATTAATAGAAGCTCACAAAGGTAAAGACAAGTCACAATCTTTGTTGAGTTTCACTAAAGGTACTAGTTCAGAGGATAATAAATTAACTTGTTGGCAATTTGATCAACAACTAGTTAGGGAGGATTTGGTGAAAATGATCATAAAGATGATATGTTTAAGTTATGTGTTGAAGAAGCAAACTTGACATATGCATCTTCATTTCAATTAGATTATCCTACAAGATGGAATTCAACTTTTTTGATGTTACAAACTTATATAAAATATCAAAAAGAATTTGATAAGTTGGAGGACAAAGACAAAAGATTTTTGAAGGAGTTTGGTTCAAACGTTCCAACTAAGAGAGACTTAACAAACGCCAAAATTTTGGCTTGTTTCTTGAAAACTGTTTATGAGGAAACTTGTAAATTTTCTGGCTCAGAATATTCTACCTCTAGTGTTTATATTCCGAAATTTATTCGAATTTTGAAAAAAAGATTGAACTTTGTGAAAATAGTAGAGATACAATTGTGTCTGAAATTGGTATGAAAATGAGGCATAAATTCAACAAATATTGGGGTTCTCTTCAGTCAACAAATATTATGCTTTTTATAGCAGTAGTGTTGGATCCTAGATATAAGCTCAAATATCTCAAGGTTAAGTACACTTAGCATTATAATGAGGAATTGGCTAAAAATTTGGTGAAAAAGTTTATAAATACTTTAAATGAGATGATGGATGATTATACAGATTTAAATGAATATGAATCAAAAGAATATGATTTCTATTCTACTGTGTTGAAGAAAAATGATGATTTCTTTGATGGTAGTGATACTTATGTTGATGATTTTTTTTATTGAATTGGAGAAAGAACAAGAAGTTGAAGCTTTTAAATAGTTGGATAGGTACTTGGAGGACAAACTTGAAAAAAATAAAATTGATTTTGATCTTCAAACTGGTGGAGGGTAAATGAGGTTAGGTATCCTTCTTTGGCAAATGTAGCAAGGGATGTATTTTCTATCCAAGCATCTACTGTGGCCTACGAATCTACATTTAGCACTGGGGGGGGAGAACATTAGATAAATTTATGAGTTCTTTAACACCTATTACACCTGAAGTTCTCATATGTATACAAGATTGGTTGAGAAGCCCAAACAAACCTATTGAAATTGAAGAATTAGTTCAAGACCTTGATGATAATGAATCAGGTTAGTATACAAATCTTGTAAATTTTAATTTCAATTTTACTTATTTTATTCATTCAATTTAGTATAAATATGGTTCAATTACAATTTTCAGAGGGGTCACAAGATCCAAATATTCTTCCAACTATAGTTGGCCAACTAAATTAGGAATGGGTGTATTAAATTGTTTAAGGTAATATTTTGTTTTTTTATTACTCTTTCATCTTAGAAATTTTATGTCTACATGATTAACACGTTTTCATCTTTGGTTGTCCTTCTGCAGTGGAGGATGAAAAGGGAGGAGTTGTAGAAGAGATAATTAATTAGGTTTGGATTTTCGTTGTGTTCCGGGACTGACCTTTGAAATGATTATTATCATGGTTGTTATTTGTTGTATTTTTTTTGTTATATTAAGCTGCCTAATTTTAGCAATTACTTAAGTAGTAATTGCTACTACCAATGTTTGTGGTAATCTTTAGCTATTCCTTAATATTTTAAGTAATTGTTTTAAAAAAATGTAGTATTGCTATTATGGTTAAATTTTTCTCGGCTAAACAAAACCAACTTGTGAAAAATCAAACAACCAAATAAAGCACACAACTCGGTGCCATTCTATTTAACATTTCTATCCTTTTTTGCACATCAAAGCTTTTGACAAGGTAATGGAACTCATTTTTGGTATTCTGCCTATTTGAGAAAACAAAATTGGCCAAATTTTAGTTTGAAAGATACATAACTAAGGAATGATAAATGGTACAACAAAAGGTTTCGACATGAACTAACTTGGCCAGTTTGATGAAAATAAATTGAAAAAAATGTCCATACTCCGTTTTGTGCCATAACCATTTTCTCCTACCCAAAATCCCGGATTTCTTTCCCATCCCAGCCCTATATTTTAAACCTATAGAATGGGTGTGGATCTTCAAAAAAAAATCTCCGAACTGTTGGTAAGGGACTGGAGATTTGTAATCCCCATCTCGTCCCATGAGCACCCCTAGCATTGAGTTGTTTATAGGTTTTATTAAAAAAATAAAATAACAAAAAATTTATTTTTATTATTTTTTGATATTTTCAAATGTTATAACCTTTGAAAATATAATAATTTTTAAATTTTTTTCAAATGTGAATACAATATTCAGTTATACTAATCATTATATTTATATATTAAATAAATTCAATATAAACAATTTTATTGATAAATATTCTAATAATAATCAAAAAATAATTTAATAATCCATTAATAATAAGATAGATATTAATTAAAATATAATTACAAAACTTAAAATGATTCAGAAGCAAAGATAAATATATTACTATATAATAATTTTTTGTTTTTGAATTTTTTTTTCTTTTAATAAGTTTATCTATATTTTTTCTATGAAAAATAATTTATATAAATTATATTTGTCTAACTCATGATTTATTTTGTAATTAATATTTATGTTTTTATGTATTGTCGTTATAAGTTTAGTGAATTATGTTTTTAGGCTTTTAGTAGTTTATAGGTTTTATATAAAAAAAAATAACAAAAAAATTTTTTATAATTTGTTATATTTTTCATAGGTTATAACCATTGAAAAAATAATAATATTTACAATTTTTTGAAATGTGAATACAATATTTAGTTATAATAATATTATTAATATTATTTATCATATAAATTCAATATACACAATTTTATTGATAGACAATATAATAATGATCAAAAATTAAATTAATAAACTATTAATAAAAAGATACATATTAATTAAAAAATATTTACAAAACCCAAATAGATTCAAAATTAAAGTAAAATATATTACTGGATAATAATTTTTAATTTTTAAATTTTTACTTCTTTTATAAGCGTATATATTTTTTTGATTAAAAATAAATTATTTAAATTATATTTGTCACACTCATAATTTATTTTGTAATAAATATTTCTATAAAAATAAACTTATAAATAATTAAAATGAATATTTAAAATAATAATAAATTGAAATAAAAATTAGATTTCTTAATTATTAAGTAGCATATAGCAGTTTAATGGTTGATATCTTTAGGCATTACCGGCCTTAAAAGATTACTGATTTAACTATGTATGCATTTAGTGGTTTATAGATTTTATTTAATAATATATAACAAAATATTTATTTTTATTATTTTTTGATATTTTCAAATGTTATAAACGTTGAAAATATAATAATTTTAAAATTTTTTTTTAAAAGTGAATTCAATATTTAGTTATAATAATTATTATATTTATATATCATATAAATTCAATATAAACAATATTGTTGATAAATATTCTAAAAATTATCAAAAGATATATTAATAATCTATTAATAATAAGATAGATATCAATTAAAATATAATAACAAAAAACATAAAATGATTCAGAATAAACCAAAATAAATTACTATATAATAATTTGTTGTTTTGAAATTTTTTATTTAAAAAGTTTATCCATATTTTTTTGATGAAAATTAATTTATATAAATTATATTTGTCTAACTCATAATTTATTTTTTAATTAATATTTATATAAAAAAAACAAATAAATAATTAAAATGAATATTTAAAATTATAATGAAAAAAATAATATTGAGATTTATTCTTTATTATTTTGGGAATATCAGTCTAATTTAAATTAGATGTGTCTCACTAATAATTTATTCTGTAATTATTATTTCTATAAAATTAAATTGATAAATAATTAAAATAAAAATTTTAAATTATACTAAATAAAAATTAAAATTAGATTTATGAATTATTAATAATGTATACCAGTTTAATATTTAAAGTATTTAGAGGTTTTTTCATTTATGATTTTAGCGATTTATGTTTTTAGGCATTTAGTGGTTTATAGGTTTCATTTAAACAATGGAATAATAAAAAAATTATTTTTGATATTTTTTCATATTTTCAAAGATTACAACATTTGAAATATAATAATTTTAAATTTTTTTTAAAATGTGAATAAAATATTCAGTAATAATAATCTTTATAATTATATATAATATAAACTAATTATAAATAATTTTATTGATAGATATGATATCAATTATCAAAATATAAATTAATAAACTATTATTAATATGATAGATATAAATTAAAATATAATTAGAAAACCTAAAATGATTCAAAATCAATGTAAAATGTATTACTAAATTATAATTTTTTGTTTTTAAATTTTTACTTCTTTTTATAAGATTATATTTTTTTTTATTAAAAGTAAATTATTAATATTATAATTGTTTGACTAATTATTTATTTTATAATTAATATTTATATAAAAATAAAATATTTAAAATGAATATTTAAAATTATAATGAATACAAATTAAAATGAGATTTAAGATTTATTATTGCTGTATATGTAATTTATTTTTTGATAATCTGTTTGTATAACCAAATATTTTTTCTTTTTTAATATTTTCTTGTAAGTGCAGGAAAGGAAATATTAAGATGCCGAGGATGCAATAGTAGCACAATAACAGAGGTCTCGCTGACCAGGACAGCCGGCCAAAATTGGTGCAGAGCCTGACCCGTCTTAGGATCCGGCCCGCTCTGGTTAAATGAACTGATAAAAATTTTAATATAAAATGATTTGTAATTTTATTTTCGGGTGGCTGTTTTTGGACCCATGGAACTCTACATCATCTCTCAATCTTCTCTCTGTCCGATTTATCATGACTATTCTGTGTGCTACATACTGTAAGACATTTCTGTTGCTTTAATCTGTAACGCAATATCATTTTCTAGTGGATTTAGCGAGTCATACTGAACGACTAGCGAACCACGTTATTTTTGGTGTTTATTTCTCATTTTTTGATTCTATCATGGATGGTTGCTGAATTGGGATATATATATTGCTTGTTTTCTGTTGTTTCTATGTTTCTGTATCTCAATCTTACTACCATGGAAGCACAATTGCCGAACAATTATATATGGTATACCGGTTTAATGGATCGATAATTTAGGGGTTTTGTCGTTTAGGAGTTTAGCAATTTATGTTTTTAGGCATTTAGTGGTATATAAGTTTTATTTATATAAAAAAATAAATCTTTTTTTTTGATTTTTTTTAGATTTTCAAAGGTTATAACCTTTGAAAATAAAATAATTTTTAAAATCTTTTGATATGTGAATACCATGTATAATTATATTAATCATATTAATTATATATAATATAAATTCAATATAAATAATTTTAATGATAGATATTATAATAATGATCAAAAATTAAATTAATAAACTATTATTAATAATATAAATATTAATTAAAATATATTTACATAACACAAAATGATTCAAAATCAAATAAAAATATATTACTAAATAATAATATTTAATTTTTAAATTTGTCCATCTTTTTATAAGCTTATATTTTTTTATGATTAAAAATAAATTATATAAATAAAATATGTCTCACTTGAAATTTATTTTGTAATTAATTTTTCTAAATAATTAAATATAAATAATTAAAATTTATATTTAAAATTAGAATAAATAGAAATAAAAATGAAATTTATTATTTATTAAGTAGTATACAACTATTATAAGGTTTATGTATTTAGGGGTTTCTGGTTTTATGAGCTACTAATTTAAGTAAGTAAACATTTAGTGGTCTAAAGGTTTTATTTAAAAAAGAAATAACAAAAAAATTTATTTTTTGAATTCTTTCTCATTTTTTAAGATTATAACCTTTAAAAATATAATAATTTTTAAATTTTTTTCAAAAGTGAATACAATCTTTATTTATAATTATCATAATAATTATATATCATATAAATTCAATATAAACAATTTTATTGATAGATATTCTATTAATTATCAAAAAATAAATTAAAAATCTATTATGAATAAGATTGTTATTACTTAAAATATAATATCAAGACCTAAAATGATTCAATAGCAAAGCAAAATATATACTTAATAATAATTATTTGTTTTAATTTTTTTTTATTTTTATAAGCTTATCTATTTTTTGATGAAAAAATAATTTTTATAAATTATATTTTTAACTCATAATTTATTTTATAATTAATATATATATATATATATATATATATATATAACATAACAATCGAAATGTATTTTTTTAATTATAATGAAAACAAATAAAAATGAGATTTATTAATTATTATTTAGGGTATACCGTTTTAAAGGATTATCTATATAGGGGTATCGATATTTTGTAGTTTAGTGATTTAAGTGTTAGGCATTTAGTGATTTATAGATGATATAAATTTGATATAAATATTTTTATTTATAAATATTCTAATAATGATTAAAAAATAAATTTATAATCTATTATTAATAAGATAGATATTAATTAAAATATAATTACAAAACCTAAAATGATTAAGAAGCAAAACAAAATATATTACTATATAATAATTTTTTGTTTTAATTTTTTTTTATTTTAAAAAGTTTATCTATAATTTTTTGATGAAAAATAATTTATATAAATTATTTTAGTCTAGCTCAATTTATTTTGTAATTAATATTTATATATAAATAAACAAATAAATAATTAAAATGAATATTTAAAATTATAATGAAAAAAAAAATGAGATTTATTATTTATTATTTAGGGATACTATTTTAATTTAAATTAGATCTATCTCACTAATAATTTATTTTGTAATTAATATTTCTATAAAAATAAACTGATAAATAATTACATTAAAAATTTAAAATTATACTAAATAAAAATTAAAATGAGATTTATGATTTATTATTAATGTATACCAGTTTAATGGTTTTGACATTAGGAGTTTAGAGATTTATGTTTTTAGGCATTTAGTATTTTATAGGTTTTATTTAAATAATAAAATAACAAAAAAAAAATGTAATATTTCTAATTTTTAGAGGTTATAACCTCTGAAAATATAAAAAAATTTAATATTTTCTGATATATGAATACAATATTTAGTTATAATAATATTAATAATTGTATATCATATAAATTAAAAATAAACAATTTTACTAATAGATATTATAATAATGATAAAAATTAATTAATAAACAATTAATAATAAGATAGATATTAATTAAAAAATATTTAAAAAATCCAAATTGATTCAAAATTAAAGTGAAATATATTACTGAATAATAATTTTTAATTTTAAAATTTTACTTCTTTTATAAGCATATATATGTTTTTTGATTAAAAATAAATTATTTAAATTATATTTGTCGCATCATAATTTATATTGTAATAAATATTACTATAAAAATAAACTAATAAATAAATAAAATGAATATTTAAAATAATAATAAATTGAAATAAAAATTCGATTTATTAATTATTAAGTAGTATATAGCGGTTTAATGGTTTATGTATTTAGGCTTTACGGAGGTTAGGAGTTTACTGATATAAATGTGTTTACATTTACTGATTTATAGCTTTTATTTAAAAAATAAACTAACAAAAAATTTATTTTTATTATTTTTTCATTTTTCCAAAGGTTATAACCTTTGGAAATATTATTAAATTTTTTTCAAAAGTGTATTCAATATTTAGTTATAATAATCATTATATTTATATATCATATAAATTCAATATAAACAATTTTATTAATAAATATTCTAAGAATGATCAAAAAATAAATTAATAAAAAATTATTAATAAAATAGATATCAATTAAAATATAATTACAAAACTAAAAATGATTAAGAAGCAAAGCAAAATATATTCCTATATAATAATTTTTTGTTTTGAAATTTTTTTTTCTTTTGAAAAGTTTATCCATATTTTTTTGATGAAAAATAAATTATATAAATTATATTTGTCTAACTCATAATTTATTTTGTAATTAATATTTATATAAAAATAACCAAATAAATATTAAAATGAATATTTAAAATTATAATGAAAAAAAATGATAATTATTCTTTATTATTAATGTATACCAGTTTAATGGTTTAAGTATTTAGAGGTTTTGTCGTTTAGAAGTTTAGTGATTTATGTTTTTAGGCATTTAGTGGTTTATAGGTTTTATTTAAACAATGAAATAACAAAAAAATTATTTTTGATATTTTTTTCACAATTTCAAAGTTTATAACATTTGAATATATAATAATTTTTAAATTTTTTTCAAATGTAAATATAATATTAAGTTATAAAAATCTTAATAATTATAAGTCAATTAAATTCAATATAAATAATTACATTGCTAGATATTATAATAATGATCAAAAAAATTTAATAAACTATTATTAATAAGATAGATATTATTTAAAATATATTTGCAAAATATTAATTTATTCA
Organism: Sapria himalayana; assembly: GCA_029783825.1. Taxonomy (NCBI): domain Eukaryota; kingdom Viridiplantae; phylum Streptophyta; class Magnoliopsida; order Malpighiales; family Rafflesiaceae; genus Sapria; species Sapria himalayana. The sequence continues at coordinate 20,096 of JAREIK010006652.1, read as the reverse complement.
AAATCAATGAAAATATATTACTAAATTATAATTTTTTTTAATGTTTTGCTTTTTTTATAAGTATATATTTTTGTTATTAAAAATAAATTGTTTAAATTATATTTGTCTTACTCATAATTTATTTGTAATTTATAATTCTATAATAATAAACTAATAAATAATTAAAATGAATATTTAAAATTATAATGAATACAAATAAAATTGAGATTTATTATATATTATTCAGGATATACCAGTTTAATGGTTTAAGTATTTAGGTGTTTTGTGGTTTAGTAGTTTAATAGTTTAGTGATTTAATTGTTTAACCTTTAGTGATTTATAGTTTTTATTTAAAGAATAAAAAAACAAAAAATTTAATTTTTTGGTTTTTTTTTTAAATTTTTAAGGTTATAACCTTTGAAAATATAATAATTTATAATTTGTTTTAAATGTGAATATAATATTTTGTTATTATAGTCTTAATAATTTTATATAATGTAAACTAAATATAAATAATTTTATTAATATATATTATAATAATGATCAATAAATTAATTAATAAACTAGTATTAATAAGAATGATATAAATTAAAATATAATTGTATAATCTAAATTGATTCAAAATCAATATAAAATATAGTAATAAAAAATAATTTTTTATTTTTAAAAATTTGCCTCTTTTTATAAGATTATATATTTTTTTTAATGAAAAATAAATTATTTAAATTATATCTGTCTCACTAATAATTTATTTTTTTAATAATATTTCTATAAAAATAAACTGATAAATAATTAAAATGAATATTTAAAATTATAATGAATCCTAATAAAATTGAGAATAATGATTTATTATTTAGACTATACTAATTTAATATTTTGAGTATTTATGAGCTTTGGGGATTAGGAGTTTAGTCATTTTAGTATTTAGTCATTTAGTGGTTTATAGGTTTTATTTAAAAAATAAAATAAAAAAAAGTATTTTTTTTGTTATTTTTTCTCATTTTTGAAGGTTATAACCTTTGAAAATATAATACTTTTTTATATTTTTTTTGAAAAGTGAATACAATATGAAGTTAATAATCATAAAAATTAAATATCATATAAATTCAATATAAATTATTTTATTGGTATATATTATAATAATGATCATAAAAAAATAATAAATAATTATTAATAAGATAAATATTGTTTTAAATATATTTGCAAAACCTAAAATGATTCAAAATCAAAGTGAAATATTTTACTAAATATTAATTTTAAATTTTTAAATTTTTGTATCCATTTATATGCTTATATTTTTTTGATGAAAAATAAATTGTTTAAAGTATATTTGTCTCACTAATAATTTATTTTATAATTTATATTTCTATAAAAATAAACTAATAAATAATTAAGATCTATGTTTACAATTATAATGAATACTAATAAAAATGTGATTTATTATTTATTATATATAGTATACCGGTTTAATGGTTAAATTATTTAGGGGTTTTGTTGTTTATAAGTTTAGCAATTTATGTTTTTAGGCATTTAGTGGTTTATAGGTTTAATTTATATAATAAAAATAAAAATTTTTTTTTTCATTTTTTCTGATTTTCAAAGGTTAATCTTCGAAAAGAAAATAATTTTTAAAATTTTTTGAAATGTGAATACCATGTATAATTATATTAAACGTACTAATTACATATCATATAAATTAAATATAAATAATTTTAATGATAGATATTATAATAATGATCAAAAATTAAATTAACTAACTATTATTAAAAATCTAAATATTAATTAAAATATATTTACATAACACAAAATGATTCAAAATCAAATCAAAATATATTACTAAATAATAATATTTTATTTTTAAATTTTTTTTTAAGTTTATATTTTTTTTGATTAAATATAAATTATTTAAATATTATTTGTCTCATTCAAAATTTATTTCGAATTAATTTTTCTAAAAAATTAAACTATAAATAATTAAAATGAATATTTAAAATTATAATAACTAGAAATATAAATAATATTTATTATTTAATAAGTAGAATATAGATATTAAAAGGTTTGTGTATTTAGGTGTTTGGGTTTATGAGCTTACTGATTTAAGTAAGTAATCATTTAATGATCTATAAGTTTTATTTAAAAAATGAAATAACAACAAATTTATTTTTATTACTTTTTCTCATTTTTTAAGGTTATAACTTGTGAAAATATAATAATTTTTAAATTTGTTTTAAAAGTGAATACAATATTTATTTATAATAATCATAATAATTATATATCATATAAATTCAATATAAACAATTTTATTGATAGATATTCTAATAATTATCAAAAAATAAATAAAAAAACTACTTTGAATAAGATTGATATTACTTAAAATATAATATCTAAACCTAAAATGATTCAAAAGCAAAGCAAAATATATTACTAAAAGCAAAGCAAAATATATTACTAAATAGTAATTATTTGTTTTAAATTTTTATTCTTTTTATAAGATTATCTATTTTTTGATGAAAAATAATTTTAATAAATTATATTTTTAATTCATAGTTTATTTTATAATTAATACAGATATACAAATAAAAAACTAAAAATCAAAATGATTTTTTTAAATTATAATTAAAACAAATAAAAAAGATATTTATTAATTATTATTTAGTGTATACAAGTTTAAAAGATTATCTATTTAGAGGTATCGGGGGTTTGTAGTTTAGTGATTTAAGTGTTTATGCATTTAGTCGTGTATATGTTTTATTTAAACAATGAAATAACAAAATAATATATATTTTTTATTTTTTCACATGTTCAAAGGTTATAATCTTTGAAAATATAAAAATTTTAAAACTTTTTTTTAAAAGTGAGTACAATATTTAGTTATAATAATTATTAAATATATATATATTATAAATTCAATATAAACATTTTTATTCATAATTATTCTAATAATGATCAAAAATAAATTAATAATCTATTATTAATAAAATATATATCATTTAAAATATATTTACAAATATTAAAATGATTCATAATCTAAGCAAAATAAATTACTATATAATAATTTTTTAATTTGAAATTTGTTTTTAAAAATTTATTTATATTGTTTTTTGTTGAAAAATGATTTATATAAATTATATTTGTTTAACTGAAAATTTATTTTGTATTTAATATTTATATATAAATATACAAATAAATAATTAAAATGAATATTTAAAATTATAATGAAGAAAAAATGAGTTTTATTATTTATTATTTAGGGTATACTGGTTTAATTTAAATTAGATCTATCTATCTAATAATTTATTTTGTACTTAATATTTCTATAAAAATAAACTAATAAATAATTAAAAAAAATTTAAAATAAAAACTGAATAAAAATTAAAATGAAATTTATGATTTATTATTAATGTATACCAGTTAAATTGTTTAAGTATTTAAAGGTTTTTTCATTTAGGAGTTTAGCAATTTGTGTTTTTAGGCATTTAGTGCTTTATAGGTTTTATTTAAACAATAAAAAAACAAAAAAAAAATTGTAATTTTTTCTTATTTTCATAGGTTATAACCTTTGAAAATATAATAATATTTAAAATTTTTTGAAATGTGAATACTATGTATAATTATATTAATCTTACTAATTATATATCATATAAATTCAATATAAACAATTTTAATGATAGATATTATAATAATGATCAAAAATTAAATTAATAATCTATTATTAATAAGATTGATATTAATTAAAAAATATTTACAAACCCCAAATTGAATCAAAATTAAAGAAAATATTATTACTGGATAATAATTTTTAATTTTTAAAATTTTACTACTTTTATAAGCGTATATTTTTTTTATGATTAAAAATAAATTATTTAAATTATATTTGTCACACTCATAATTTATTTTTCATCAAAAAAAATATATAAGTTTATAAAAAGAAGCAAAAACTATAAAACAAAAATTATTATTTGGTAATAAATTTTACTTTGATTTTGAATAATTTTAGCTTTTGCAATTATATTTTAATTAATATCTATTATATTAATAATAACATATTAATTTATTTTTTGATAATTGATATCATATCTATCAATAAAATTGTTTATATTTAGTTTATATTATATATAATTATAATTATTCTTATTACTAAATAATGTATTCACATTTTTAAAAAAAATTAAAATTATTAATAATTTCAAAGGTTATAACCTTTGAAAATATGAGAAAATATCAAAAATAATTTTTTTGTCATTTCATTGTTTTAATAAATCCTATAAACTACTAAATGCCAAAATACTTAAGTCAATAACTCCGAAATCTCGAAAACCCTAAATAGATAATCCTTTTAAACTGGTAAACCCTAAATAATAAATAATAAATCTCAATATTATTTTTCTCATTATAATTGTAAATATTCATTTTAATTATTTATTTGTTTTTTTTAATATAAATTTAAATAAAATAAAATTATGAGTTAGACAAATATAATTTACATAAATTAATTTTCATCAATAAAATATGGATAAACTTTTATAAGAAAAAAAATTTCAAAACAACAAATTATTATATAGTAATATATTTTGATTCTTTCTGAATCATTTTAGAATTTTTTATTATATTTTAATTGATATATATCTTATTTATAATAGATTATTAATTTATTCTTTGATCATTATTAGAATATTTATCAATAAAATTATTTATATTGAATTTATATGATATATAAATATAAAGATTATTATAACTAAATATTGAATTAACTTTTGAAAATAATTTAAAAATTATTATATTTTCAAAGGTTATAACCTTTGAAAATATCAAAAAATAATAAAAATAAATATTTTGTTATTTTAATTTTTAAATAAAACCTATAAACCAATAAATGCATACATAGATAATCAGTAAACTCCTAAGGCCCGTAATGCCTAAATACATAAACCATTAAACCACTATATACTACATAATAATTAATAAATCTAATTTTTATTTCTATTTCTTATAATTTTAAATATTCATTTTAATTATTTATTTGTTCATTTCTATAAAAATATTTATTACAAAATAAATTATGAGTGTGAGAAATATAATTTAAATAATTTATTTTTAATCAATAAAAGTATTTACGCTTATAAAATAAGAAAAAATTTAAAAATTAAAACATTTATTAAGTAATATATTTTACTTTAATTTTGAATCAATTTGGGTTTTGTAAATATTTTTTAATTAATATCTATCTTATTATTAATTGTTTATTAATTTAATTTTTCATCATTATTATAATATCTATCAATATAATTCTTTATATTGAATTTATATGATATATAATTGTTAATATTATTATAACTAAATATTATATTCACATTTCAAAAAATGCTAAATATTATTATATTTTCAAAGGTTATGACCTATGAGAATGAGAAAAAATTACAAATATTTTTTTGTTTTTTTATTGTTTAAATAAAACCCATAAACCACTAAATGCCTAAAAACACAAATTGCTAAACTCCTAAATGAAAGAACCTCTAAATATTTAAACAATTTAACTATTATACATTAATAATAAATCATAAATTTCATTTTAATTTTTATTCAGTTTAATTTTTATTTTTTATTTTAATTATTTACTAGTTTATTTTTATAGAAATATTAATTACAAAATAAATTATTAGATAAAATCTCAATTCTAGCAAAAAAACAGAGGGAAATCTCAATTCTAGAGAGAGAAAGCTCAATTCTAGAGAGAGAAACTGCCATTGTTTTGCGATTTGAGCTCTAATTTGAGCAAGAATGGAGGGTTCGGATCACTTAGCTAATAAAAAATCCTTCAGTTCAATTACCAAGGAGAACGTACTCCTGTTTCCGAGCTTTGACGCAAAGGAAGCATCGCCTGCAGTGTTGCTGACCGAAGTGGAATTCCAAAAACTTGCAGAACCTTTCAAGCTAACACTTATTGGGAAGTTTTCTCACCGAAACCCGAGCTTCGAGGATATATATGCATTTATCGCTGCATTGAAACTAAGGCAGGTTGTGAAAATAGCTATATATGATGGTAAACATGTTTTATTTCAACTCAAGGAAGAAGATGACTTCCTGAGGATATGGATTAGAGGCCAGTGGAGCGTGGCTGGTTACCCCATGCGCATCCTCAAATGGTCGGCCGATTTTTCACCAGTCGAGGAGTCTGCCCAAGCCCTGGTATGGTTTGTTTTGCCGAAACTACCTATACATCTATTTAGCAAACATTTTCTTAATTCCATTGCATTATGTATTGGTAAGCCATGGCTGATTGATGAGGCCACAGCTTACATGACGAGACCAAGTGCAGCTATAATCCTCATTGAGGTTAACTGCAAAAAATCTCTCCCAAATAGGATATGGATAGGTAACGACTTAGAGCATGGTTTTTGGCTAAATATTACTCCCGAAAACATGCCTCACTATTGTCTTAATTGTCTTAAAATGGGTCATGTAGAAGAGGATTGCATTCTGATAAAACCGAAGAATATTAAGGAGAAAGCTTGGGTAAAGAAAGATGGTAGGAATGGTGAGGTAGAGACGGGCCAGGAGGGAGGAGGGAAGTTAGAAGAGGGGGTGAAAGAGAAAGAAGGGGAAGGGGAGAAAGAACCGAGAGAAGATAGAGAAAATGGTAGGGAGGAATGAGAGGGGGGGATGGGCTAGGAAGAGTTGTGGGAAGGAAAGGAGAGAGAGACTTAAGTATAGATAAGAGGGACGAGATTAATAAATGGCTGGAAAATATACCAAGGGAGGAGGAAGGGGAAGCTAGAATAGGGAGGGAAAAAATAGTGTCTAAAAGAAGGAGGGATGCGTTTTTAAAACATATAGAACAACATAATTGGGCTGAGGACGACCTATTTTTAGAAGAGGAAGTGGAGGTGAAAAGTTGGCCATTAGTCAGTAGCATTAACAAAGGCAACAAGCTGGACTTTCAGGCATCTTTTGATGATTCGAGGCGGGAAAAACAGCCTTGTAATCAAACACTTAATAGTAAGGAAAAAGCCTTGGAGGAAATAAGAAAATTAGAATTGAGTTTAAAAAAATTATTTATGCCGAAGAAGCTAGAGCAAGTCCCACCGAGCTCAAGTAAGTCTATGAGGAATAGAAAAAAATATTTAAACATGAAATACGAATCAAAATGCATCACAAGAGCTCAAGCTAAATTTACTTAAAATAAATTGCTTATATTGGAATATAAGGGGAGTAGCGAACACTCCTACATTAAATAGAATTAGGAATTTAATTAAAATACATAAAATCAAAATAATTGCATTAGCGGAACCAATGGTAAACAAAAATCAAATTGATAAATATAGGGCAAAGATAGGCATCCAAAAGGCTTTTTCGAATAAAAATGGTAAGTTATGGATTATGTGGGATAATAGCATGGACCTAGAAATTATAACAGAAAATGATCAAATAGTTAGCTTTAAAATAGGTAAGCAATCTGATACGATTTTTTCAATAGTCTATGCGAGCAACTCAAAGGAAGAATGGAAAATACTTTGGCAGGAGATGAATAATATATCATCTTGGAAGATACCGTGGATAATAGGAGACTTTAAAGTGATTATAAATATTACATAAAAAAGGGAGGTAGGTCTCCAGATCATGTAGCAATAACTCAATTTAATGAGGCCATTGCATCTGCAAGATTAATGGAGATAGAGTACCTTGGATCAAATTACACATGGTGTAATAACTGGAAGAAAAGGGGAGCAATCTGGACGAGGTTAGATCGAGTATTAATTAATGCGCAGTGGCTGGACAGGGTGGGTGAAACCAAAGTCCGGCACTTAAACAGAACCTATTCAGACCACAACCCGCTATTAGTAACACTTCAAACAAGGAAAAAGAGACAGGGGGGATTTACTTTTCAAAACATGTGGGGTATGCACAAAAATTTTGAGGCCATAGTTAATGATACATGGGGGAAACCGTCACTGGGTAACCCCATGCAAATACTGGGGCAAAAACTCCGAGCATTGCGTCAGGCCCTTAATAAGTGGAATAAAGAGGTTTTTGGTAATGTAATTAAAAATATTCAAGAAACAGAACAAAAAGTTACAGCCCTTGAAGTAGACTATGAAAATAAACAAGATATTATAACCAATATTGAATTGAGTAAAGCTAAAGCTGAATTAAGACTTAAAATGCATATGGAAGAGGTATTTTGGAAACAAAAAGCTAAAATAAAATGGTTGAAAGATGGAGATAAAAATACAAAGTTTTTTAACACAATGGAAAAGGTTAAAAATCAAAGATTAGGCATAAAATGTATTAAAAAAGCTAATGGAGAGTGGATAGAGAAGGAAGAAGATATAAGGAATGAATTAGAAGGCTTTTTTAAAAGTTACCTAGGAGGGTTAAATATAGACAGACATCGTACATTAATAACAAATATTAAAAGTAAGGTAACAGAAGAAGATAATAAAATGTTATCAGAATGGCCCAGAGAAGAAGAAATGAAAGAGGTAATATTTAATGCCAACAAAGACAGCTCGGCTGGTCCAGATGGTTGGAATAATGGGTTGTTTCAGAGGTGCTAGAGCATAATAAATAAAGAACTCATTGCGGCCATAACCTGGGTATTTGCAGGGGCGGAAATTCCAAAATCTTGGGCAAGTTCATATATAGTATTAATACCCAAGAAAGAAAATCCACAAAAAGAAGAGGATTTCAGGTCAATTAGTTTATGCAATACCATCTATAAAATCTTAGCTAAAGAATTACAAAATAGATTGAGCAAGATTCTTCCCAAAATAATTTCCCCTGAACAAGCAGGCTTTATTAAAAATAGTTCGATGTTAGAAAATGTTAATCTTACATCAGAAATGATAAAAGAATTAGGAGTCAAGAGTTGAGGACATAATGTAATAATGAAATTAGACTTGTCAAAAGTATTTGATAGAGTTGAATGGAACATTTTATGTTATCTAAGGAGGAGAATGGGTTTCTCAGAATTTTGGATAGATCTCATATATAGATGTATATCTAGTTCCTGGGTTAGAATGTTGATAAATGGCAAAGCAGGGGAAGAATTTAAACCATACAGAGGTCTTAGGCAGGGGGATCCGTTATCGGCCTCTTTGTTCAATATATACCTAAAAATTTTCATAATAAATTTGAAGGAGAAAGTAAGAAATGGCAGTATTTTAGCTTATAAATAGCCTAGAAATACTCCATTGGTATGCTGCTTAGCTTATGCGGACGACATAATTATATTTACAAATGCCAGTAGCAGATCAATGAATAATCTAATGGGATTTCTACAATTGCTAGAACAAGAAACATGACAAATGCTAAATAAAAATAAATGTCAATTTATGGTAGCAGCTAGAGCATCAGAAAATGTAGCGCAAAGAATTAAAGGAATCACGGGCTTTGTGAATAGTAAAGGATTAATAACGTACTTGGGATGTCCGATTTATGAATGAAGAATGAAGGAGGAGCATCGATACTTCTTACTAGAAAAGATTAGGAAAAAAATAGATGGGTGGAAAGTGGATCTATTGAATATGGCAGGAAGAATTACGTTAATAACCTATGTGTTACATGGATCATTAGCACACATCTTAATGATTACACAACCACCAACGAGTATCACAAAAAAACTGGAAAGGGAAATGGCTATTTTTATATGGGGGAAATATGAAGGGAAGAATAAATTACATTGGAAAAAATGGAAGGATTTATGTTATCCTAAGGAGGAGACAGATCTAGGCTTTACAAGTCTAAATGATATAACCAAAGCTTGGGCATGTAAAAACTGGTGGATGCTAAGGCAAAATGAAAATATTTGGGCACTATATGTGAAAGCTAAATATGGGTAAGGAAATAATGCATTTAAAGATTCTAGAAAAGCTACCAGAAACTAGAAATTGATGCGGAAACAACAGAATACAGAGGAAAAGTGCATTATTTCAACCAAAAGTGGTTGGAAATGGTCGTTGAATCCTCAAGGAAAGTTCACATTAAAAAGTGCCAAGGACCTGACCAGGAATAATAGATCCTCACATTTTAAGGAAATCTGGTTAAAAGACCTGCCACAAAAATTGAATGTGTTTATGTAGAAAATTATTTCTAATATAACCCTAGTAGATGAAAATATTCAGAAAAAATGCATAACACTAGCATCTAGATGCGAATGCTGTCATCTAGAGATTAAAAGTGTGGATCACTTGTTCTTTACAGGCAAGATTGCAGCTGAATTATGGCACGTTTTAGAAAACGAAGCAGAAATTAAAAATAGTAAAAAGTCTCTGAATGAGAGACTTGAAATCTGGGCAAAAAAACAAACAAAGAATAAGATATTAAACTAGTTTAGAAATTACACTCCTCATATAGCAGTTTGGTGCTTATGGAAAGCTAGAAATAGAAGTAGGTTTGAAAACGTGGAAATGAAAGTTAAAGATATATTGGAAGAAATTAAAAAAGAAATTGCTTTTATTACTGCCTGTTAGCCAATAAAAGTGAAAAGAATGAGCATGGATGAAGATAGAAGAAGAGCTTGGAATCTAACAATATTATCGAAGAAAATACCAGTCATCAAAAAAGTTAGCTGGAACAAACCCTCACCAGGAAGCTTAATGCTTAATACAGATGGAAGCTTTAAAAGAGAAATGAGGGAGGCAGGTGGAGGAGGAGTTATAAGAAATGAGGAGGGCAAAGTATTAAAAGCTTTTACATTATTGACTACTGCTTCATCGGCGTTACATGCAGAGATAATTTCCCTGCATAATGGCTTAAGAATATGCAAAAAAAATAATTATGCAAATATTCAAGTACAAGTTGACTCAAAAATATTGGTTCAGCTTGTTCAAAATAAGTTGCAATTATGGCTGTTTGAAAAAGAAATGGATGATATTAAAAATATTTTAAGTGAATTAAAAGGAGAGATTAAACATATATATAGAGAGGTCAATGTGGTGGTAGATAAACTAGCTGAGGAAGGGATGAAGAAAGGAAGGCAAGAATTTGAAGGGAATGAGATACCTGAAAAAGTAAAAGGTCTAATAGAACTAGATAAAACTGAATTCCCATATATTAGGATTCAAAAATCCTAGCTTAAAGGTCGAAACTTAAAAGTATTAGAGGTTAGTTTGTATAATGTTGTTTGTAGGCTTGATTTGATTTGCATTTCAGGTGGAAGTAACTAATGGATAAATAACTATCCCATGTTATTAAGTTTAACTAACCATTGACATAAAAGGAATTATCCTTGGTTCTGTGGGGAATATAAAAGGTAATAAGGTTTATGGTTTATATATGCTGGATTTTAACTTCTCTATGCAGTTGGATCTTGAGCAGATGGTGGAGGGAAGCACAAAATGAATAAATATGTATGTTATATTTTTATATATGTTGTATTTAGTTTGTTTATGCAGTCAAAGGGATAAGCAAAGCGAAGAGAGAAGGAAACCAATTAAATAAGGATTCCTAGTATGCTAGCTTCTGCGAGAGTGGGTAAGGTTCCTGGATGGTAATAAGTGTTTCTCTTGTAATGTGTAGTCTATGGTAAGTTCGTATCTATACGATAATGAGTCTAGTTTTTACGGGAGTCTGTAATGAATTTCTTGCGAAGTCTGTATGGTAATGCTTCTATAAACACTGCCTATTTATTCGTCTGCTCGGAAAGAAGGGCGAAAGAGAACAGAAACTCGTATCATGGCAAAGATTGACGAATAAGTAAAGCGAGCAAGGTCTTCGAATGGGCAGAAACATGACCGAAGGGTGCCTAAATTATAAAGCTGGATTTTAAGAAACATGACCGAAGAGTGCCTAAAGCGTCAGAAGAGCATGGAATAAGGCTGAAAATTAAGAAGCCCACGGATGAGTACCCAAATCTAGGGTAAATCCCAAATAAAAGCCTGAAGCTCCAAGGCAGATTCAAAAATTAAATAAGGCCTATGTCTAATATATTATCTAGTTTAGTGTTAATTTGAATTATTCTCGGATTAAGGTGTTAGATGGGTGTAAAAGGGCTTAGGGTAGAAGTAGTTTGTAAAAATGGTATTCCTCCGCCAAAAGAGAGGGTGATAATAATAATAATAACAATTTTTTTTTTAAAAAAAAATTATTAGATAGATAGATCTAATTTAAATTTAACTGGTATACCCTAAATAATAAATAATAAAACTCATTTTTTTTCATTATAATTTTAAATATTCATTTTAATTATTTATTTGTATATTTTTATATAAATATTAATTACAAAATAAATAATCAGTTAAACAAATATAATTTATATATTTTATTTTTCATCAAAAAAAATATAGATAAATTTTTAAAAATAAATTTTAAATCAAATATTTATTATATAGTAATATATTTTGCTTAGCTTCTGAATCATTTTAATATTTATAATTATATTTTAAATGATATATATCTTATTAGTAATAGATTATTAATTTATTTTTTGATCATTATTAGAATATTTATCAATAAAAATGTTTTTATTGAATTTATATGATATATAAATTTAATACTTATTATATCTAAAAATTGTACACACTTTTAAAATAAGTTTTAAAATTTTTATATTTTCAAAGATTATAACCTTTGAACATGTGAAAAAAAAATATAATTTTTTGTTATTTCATTGTTTAAATAAAACCTATACACCACTAAATGCCTAAACACTTAAATCACTAAACTACCAAATTCTAATACCTCTAATATAGATAATCTTTTATACATGTATACACTAAATAATAATTAATAAATATCATTTATATTTATTTTCATTTTAATTTAAAAAAAATCATTTTGATTTTTAGTTTTTTATTTGTATATCTGTATTAATTATAAAATAAATTATGAGTTAAAAATATAATTCATAAAAATTATTTTTCATCAAAAAATAGATAAGTTATAAAAAGAATAAAAATTTAAAAACAAATAATTATTATTTAGTAATATATTTTGCTTTGCTTTTGAATCATTTTAGGCTTAGATATTATATTTTAAGTAATATCAATCTTATTCAAAGTAGTTTTTTTATTTATTTTTTGATAATTATTAGAATATCTATCAATAAAATTGTTTATATTGAATTTATATGATATATCATTATTATGATTATTATAAATAAATATTGTATTCACTTTTGAAAAAATTTAAAAATTATTATATTTTCAAAAGTTATAACCTTAAAAAATGAGAAAAAATAATAAAAATAAATTTTTTGTTATTTCATTTTTTAAATAAAACCTATAGATCATTAAATGATTACTTACTTAAATCAGTAAGCTCATAAACCCCAAAACCCCTAAATAAATAAACCTTTTAATATTTATATTCTACTTATTAAATAATAAATCTCATTTATATTTCTATTTATTATAATTTAAATACTCATTTTAATTATTTATAGTTTAATTTTTTAGAAAAATTAATTCGAAATAAATTTCGAATGAGACAAATAATATTTAAATAATTTATATTTAATCAAAAAAAATATAAGCTTAAAAAAAGAAATAAAAATTTAAAAATTAAATATTATTATTTAGTAATATATTTTGATTTGATTTTGAATCATTTTGTGTTATGTAAATATATTTTAATTAATATTTAGATGTTTAATGATAGTTTGTTAATTTAATTTTTGATCATTATTATAATATCTATCATTAAAATTGTTAATATTTAATTTATATGATATATAATTAGTAAGATTAATATAATTATACATGGTATTCACATTTCAAAAAATTTTAGAAATTATTTTTTTCAAAGATTATAACCTTTGAAAATCAGAAAAAATGAATTTTTTTTTTATTTTTATTATATAAATAAAACCTATAAACCACTAAATGCCTAAAAACACAAATTACTAAACTTCTAAATGACAAAATCCCTAAATAATTTAACCATTAAACCAATATACAATATATAATAAATAATAAATCTCATTTTTATTAGTATTCAATATAATTGTAAACACACATCTTAATTATTTATTAGTTTATTTTTATAGAAATATAAATTAAAAAATAAATTATTAGTGAGACAAATATAATTTAAACAATTTATTTTTCATCAAAAAATATATAAGCATATAAATTGATACAAAAATTTAAAAATTTAAAATTAATATTTAGTAAAATATTTCACTTTGATTTTGAATCATTTTAGGTTTTGCAAATATATTTAAAACAATATTTATCTTATTAATAATTGTTTATTATTTTTTTATGATCATTATTATAATATATACCAATAAAATAATTTATATTGAATTTATATGATATTTGATTATTATGATTATTAACTTCATATTGTATTCACTTTTCAAAAAAAAAATAAAAATTATTATATTTTCAAAGGTTATAACCTTCAAAAATGAGAAAAAATGACAAAAAAAAATACTTTTTTTTATTTTATTTTTTAAATAAAACCTATAAACCACTAAATGACTAAATACTAAAATGACTAAACTCCTAATCCCCAAAGCTCATAAATACTCAAAATATTAAATTAGTATAGTCTAAATAATAAATCATTATTCTCATTTTTATTAGGATTCATTATAATTTTAAATATTCATTTTAATTATTTATCAGTTTATTTTTATAGAAATATTAATTAAAAAATAAATTATTAGTGAGACAGATATAATTTAAATAATTTATTTTTTATCAAAAAAAATATATATGCATATAAAATGATGCAAAATTTTAAGAAAAAAAATATTTGTTATTAATATATCTTATTTTTATTTTGAATCATTTTAAATTTTACAATTATATTTTAATTTATGTCATTCTTATTAATACTAGTTTATTAATTAATTTATTGATCATTATTATAATATTTATTAATAAATTATTTATATTTAGTTTACATTATATAAAATTATTAAGATTATTATAACTAAATATTATATTCACATTTAAAAAAAATTAAAAATTATTATATTTTCAAAGGTTATAACCTTCAAAAATAAAAAATTTTCAAAAAATTAATTTTTTTGTTTTTTTCATTCTATAAATAAAAACTATAAATCACTAATGGCCTAAACAATTAGATCACTAAACCTCAAAATACCTAAATACTTAAACCATTAAACTAGTATATCCTTAATAATAAATAATAAATAATAATAAATATTTAGTTTTAAATATTCATTTTAATTATTTATTAGTTTATTTTTATAGAATTATAAATTAAAAATAAATTATGAGAAAGACAAATATAATTTAAATAATTTACTTTTAATAAAAAAAATTTAAACTTATAAAAAGAAGCAAAACATCAAAAAAATTATTATTTAGTAATATATTTTATATTGATTTTGAATAAATTTACGTTTTGCAAATATATTTTAAATAATATCTTTCTTTTTAATAATAGTTTATTAATTTATTTTTTGATCATTAATATAATATCTATCAATATAATTGTTTATATTTAATTTACATGATATATAATTATTATAATTATAATAACTAAATATAGTATTCACATATAAAAAAAATTTTAAAAATGTTATATTTTCAAAGGTTATAATCTTCAAAAATGAAAAAAAAATAACAAAAATTATTTTTTTGTTATATAATTGTTTAAATAAAACTTACAAACCATTATATGCCTAAATACATAAATCTCTAAACTCCTAAACCCCGAAGCCCCTAAATACTTAAACCTTTAAACTCGTAAACCTTAAATATAATATAAATAATTTATATAAATATTAATTACAAAATAAATTATGAGTGATACAAATATAATTTAAATAATATATTTTTTATCAAAAAAATATATAAGCTTATACAATGATGCAAAAACAAAAAAAAAATTATTATTTAGTAATAAATTTTACATTGTTTTTGAATCATTTTAGGTTATTTAATTATATCATAATTTATTTCTATCATATTAATATTAGCATATTAATATATATTTTTTATAATTGATATAATATCTATCAATAAAATTGTTTATATTTAGTTTATATTATATATAATTATATTGATTATTATTACTAAATATTATATCCACATTTTTAAAAAAATTTAAAATTATTATATTTTCAAAGGTTATGACCTTTGAAAATGTGAATAAATATCAAACATATTTTTTTTTGTTATTTCATTATTTTAATAAAACCTATAAACCACTAAATGCCTAAAAACATAAATCACTAAACTCCTAAATGACAAAACCTCTAAATACTTAAACTATTAAACTAGTAAACATTAATAATAATTCATAAATCTTATTTTAATTTTTATTTAGTATAATTTTAAATTTTTATATTAATTATTTATCAGATTATTTTATTAGAAATATTAATTACAAAGTAAATTATTAGTGAGGCAGATCTCATTTAAATTAAAATACTATCCCTAAATAATAAATAATAAATCTCATTTTTTTTCATTATAATTTTAAATTTTCATTTTAATTATTTATTTGTTTATTTATATATAAATATTAATTACAAAATAAATTGAGCTAGAAAAAATAATTTATATAAATTATTTTTCATCAAAATTTATAGATAAACATTTTAAAAGAAAAAAAAATTTCAAAACAAAAAATTATTATATAGTAATATATTTTGCTTTGCTTCTGAATCATTTTATGTTTTGTAATTATATTTTAATTGATATCTATCTTATTAATAATAGATTATTAATTTATTTTTTGATCATTATTAGAATATTTATCAATAAAATTGTTTATATTGAATTTACATGATATATAATTATAAAGATTATTATAACTAAGTATTATATTTGCATTTGAAAATAATTTAAAAATTATTATATTTTTAAAGGTTATATCATCTTTAAAAATGAGATAAAATCACAAAAATAAATTTTTTATTATTTTATTCTTAATAAAAAACCTATAAACTACTAAATGCTTAAATGCTTAAATCATTAAACTCCTAAACCCCAAAACCACAAAACCCTTAAATACTTAAACATTTAAACCATCATTAAATGTTTATGTATTTATAAATAATATATAAATATCTATCAATAAATAATAGTTTATTAATTTATTTTTTGATCATTATTATATTTATATTTATATTTAGTTTATTAATATCTATCAATAAAATTGTTTATTTTTAATTTACATGATATATAATTATTAAGTTTATTATAACTAAATATTGTATTCAATTTTGAAAAAATTTAAAAATTATTATAATTATAAAGGTTATAACCTTCAAAATTGATAAAAAATTTGAAAAATAATTTTTTTATTATTTCATTATTTATATAAAACATATAAACTACTAAACGCCTAAACACTTAAATCACTAAACTTCTAAACTCTTAAATACTTAAACCATTAAACCGGTATACCCTAAATAATTAATCATAAATCTCATTTTTATTTGTATTCATTATAATTTTAATATTCATTTTAATTATTTTTTAATTTATTTTTATAGAAATATTAATTGCAAAATAAAATTATGAATGAGACAAATATAATTTAAATAATTTATCTTCATCAAAAAAATTTATAAGCTTATAAAAAGAATCAAAAATTTAAAAATAAAAAAATATTATTTAGTAATATATTTTACATTGATTTTGAATCATTTTATGTTTTGCAAGTATATTTTAATTAATATCAATCTTATTAATAATAGTTTATTAATCTATTTTATGATTAGTATTACAATATCGATCAATAAAATTATTTATATTGAATTTACATGGAATTTAATTTTTATGAATATATTAATTAAATATTGTATTAACATTTGAAAAAAAAAATTATAATATTTTCAATGGTTATAACCTTGAAAATGAGAAAAAATCATAAAAATTATATTTTTGTTATTTAATTGTTTAAATAAACCCTATAAACTACAAAATACCTGAATACTTAAATTATTAAACTCATAAACCCTGATACTATTGCACCACACACACATAGCGACGGACCACAGTACACACGTGCAAATATTCTTGTCCATTTTGGTGTAGCATTTAGAGGGGCCAGGAAGTCCTGGAAGTAGCCAGAAGTATTGGCCACCAACTTGTAGAGGGCCCACGAGCAAGCCGGGATGATAAAATTCAGATAACTGATTAGACCGAGCAAAGTGGTTGGGAGTAAACCCAAGAGTAGCTAGGAGTGGGTCCCACTAGCCCTATCAGGCAACATAGAGGGCAACCCAACCGTCGCCCAACAGGAGTAGCGGGTAATCAATGAATATTTGGAGAGCCTGCAAAATCTGAAGCATCACTAAGAAGGGCTAGTAAGCAATGGAATCCAGACCAGCCACATTGGAGCGAAAGATTCAAACTTGTAGTTTATGTTTGTAGTCTTATTTGTATTTTGGATTTTGTATGCACCATGTACTTGTAGAGATAGATCATGACATACTCACACACACAATCTTGTCTGTTCTTTATGTAGCGTGCAATTAGGGCAACTAGACCCATGAGTAACTTTATGTGGGGCCCACTAATGTATTTTGTAGATACACATAAGGCGATGCTACACTCCCGGGAGCAGAAGACCCATTTTTATAGCATTTTGTAAATTTACTTGTATTCTAGCTTGGTTGTACGCGTAGAGAATTAGACTATGAATTGGACCTCAACACACATGCACACCGATACATGCATATTTTTTGATATTTTGTCAGTGCAACATACAGCCACTTCTTGGAGCTCGAGGAGGAAACATTCTAACCCAAGAGATACTCTTTTGAGGATCATTTGAGCAAAAGAATGTGGAATTCAAAGGTGAGAATGAATTGACAAAGTGCCATAGATATGGACTTGTGGATTTATGGGTATTTAGTTTTACATGTATTCCATTGCTTAGCAATGCCATAGGCAAGCGCTGTATGCTGCATGTCACACACATGCACAATCTTATATTTGCATAGTTTTAATATGGTGCATCATTCATGTTCCTCCAAAAGGCTTGGAAAAATCCGAATTGAAAGGACCCAATGTGCATAATGACTCAATGCCGACTCTGAAGTCCGGGAATGCCAGGTGATTTTAGTTGTATTCGTACGCTTGGAATTATTAGGCATTATGTTTTTTTATGTATTTTATGCATAGAATAATTAAGGTGCATAGGATTTGGTGGGCTGGACTAAATTAGCCAGCTTTTTAGTTTCTTGTAAGTTTTGCGCCTAAATGATAAATAAAGTGTGTATTTTCCAAAAAAAACAAACAAAAAAAAAACATAAACCCTAAACTTTTAACCCTAAACCTTAAACCATAAACTATAACCCTAATTCATAAACCCTAAATCCTAAATCTCACGTTTTGCACTTTTATAATCAAATGACTAAGTGTTAAATTTAAATTGAAATTCACAACTTTTAGGAATGTCACAGATTTATCTTTTTGTATATGTAACACAAAGTCATGACTCAAGGGGTGAGTTATGGATTCTTTATCTTTCTTGCTTTAGATTATTGTAGCATTAACAATGGTCATGATTGTATATTTTGTCTTAGTACACAAAATATTATCGATGAGAATATGCCATAACTTGTGTCTCTCTATTGAACATATTGTTATGGCACTAAGAATGATCATGAATACATATTTAATCACTATAATACTGGGTCACAGTATTGGATATGACCATAGCTTGTGTATTTTATCTTTATATTGCAAAGTCATTGCACTAGGAATGATTGTAACTTTGGACATTCATCAAGATCAAAAGTCATGACCCTAGAAATAGTTAAAGCTCGAGTACTTCTCTTTATAACTTTCTATAGCTAAAATTCTTGGGATTAAAAATATCACTATGGCTTTTTCCTTTGATTTGTGACCTCAAGTGTCAATATGCAAAACTAATATTTTGAGCAATGATTAAATCCTTTTATACATTTGAATATGATTCATTTACACCTTTTGGGTATTGTGAGCTTGTATACATAACTCATTTAATATAAAAAGAAAGAAATGATACTTTTCATATCCATGAGGATATAAAAAATGGGCTTAGACATGCCAATAAAATAAGTTTTTTGATTCTTGATTGAAAGAAAGCCCATACTTCTTGCCCTGCTCAAACTACCCCAGGGCTAGTTTGTTCTAATAGGTTACAAGGTGGTTATTTTTTTAGAGGTGAACTATCTTTTAAAAAAATTGCTTTGAGTGTGT
>JAREIK010006651.1:0-19883 GCA_029783825.1 Sapria himalayana | reverse complement strand
CTATGCGGTAGGCGAAGAAGAATACGAAACTTCTCATGATTGGCAAATATTCTTTGATGGTGCAGTAAATCAGAACGGAAATGGAGTTGGAGCAGCCCCTTTCTACATGCTATCTTAAAGCTCTCCAAAAGGAGCCCATATTCCCATAGCTGTCAAGTATCTGTTCTTTCAGGTTTAGCACCATAGGCTAAGTCTTGCATTCATTCCTTCATCCCTTGAGTACGAAGGGATAGCTATTCAAAGAAAAGAAAGAAAGTCTCTCTCTCTTAAGAATATCTCCCCCAGTGGGGGACTAGGTAGGCAGAGCCTAAGCCCTCGGACACGTATCATATCGACGTCCGGCGGATTAGGAGGGTGGTCTATTACCGACAAACCCATCCAGCCTTAACTCATAGCTTCTGATCTGATTTGGAGAGGGGAGAAATCACCTTAGCTCAATTTCGAACTTCTATAAGCTAGCGTAAGCGTAAGGGATGTTATATAGTTTGGTAATAATGCTTGATTGAATACTCGGTATTCTCAATCGCCGACAGAAAATCGAAGAGAGCTCAAAAGCTTGAGTAGCGAAAGGTGGATGTGTGCATCGGGGAAGAAGCGGAAGGCGCCTAGCGAACCCTTCTCCATATAGCCCCCTTTCTTTGACTAATTCCCCTCCTCGGGCTGGAGATCAAGAGTTGGAGGCTTGGAAAGGCAATTTTATGTATATAGCATGAAGGCTTGGGGAGGTGCCTCTGGAACTTCATCCTCGACTTGAAAGGTAGCCAGGCTAGAGAGATCGGCTTTTCCAAGTTAGGTCTATCTAAACTAAAATAAAAGAATCAGCTATTGTATTGGGACCGAAATCCGTCGATGCATAAAGCAAAGCTGGGATAGATCTATTCCAAGGCCGGTAACATAATAGAAAGCTGGCATGCTATGAAAGCGACGGTGGCCGGGAAAGCAGTAAGCGAAACTCCGAGAGAAGGGAATATGATGTAATACCGGCAGATCTTCTCTTCGATTGGCTTTTCTGAATCTCCAGATATTCTTATCGCAGCGGGTATTCCTTCCTTATTTATTGCAGGTTTCAATAAACTTGCTTGCCAATCTCGTCACAAGAAAGACCCAATCTCTCGATAGATTGATTAGTTCAATCTCAAGAAGGAACTCCAAAGAGACAGAAAGTCGAAAGAAGGCGAAGGGGCGCAGTAAAGCGTTCGAATGTTTCATTTTCCCGGGATTTTTTGTTCTTTTTTAACATGCCGATGGCAGCATTCTACTGATTGGATTACCTTCCTTATAGTATGAATTCTCTCTCTGAGTTACGGCTTCGATAGTTCGGTAAGGTAAGCCTCGTAATCTAGTATGACCGAAGCATTAGCCCTGTCTCTATCCCTATCCCCATTTCGTAGGCTAATTGAATAAGAGATTCCTCTTATATTAGTATTATATGTAACTTCCTTGTCCTATTCTTTTTCTTTTTATTTTAGTATGCATGGGGCTGTAGGTTGCTTTCTTTGATCTTATCTGCTCACGAATGGTCTGCTTAAGCCAATAAGATCGAAAAGGCTATCTCCGAGTGGCAAAAAAGAGTGCGGCACTTTCCTTCAAGCAGGAAGGATGCAAAGTAATCCAAGGGAAAGCTAGACCTCAAGTGAGGAAAAACGGGAGCCACTTTAGTGACCTTTGAAAAGGGTCCGTACTAGCCTTACCAGTTATTACTGCCTAGTGCCCAAACTGATTAGAGAGTTGTTGAATAAGCAAATCGGCTGTTTACAGTTACTGCAAACAGGAAAGAAGAGCAGTCGTGTGGAAGGTCTTTCTTCGGCCTTTGCTTATCTTATGTTATGTCTAGCCTAGACTTTCAAGTCTAAGGATACGTCCCGCTAGAAGGAGTATGAATAGTTGGATTCCTTACTAGGCTTTTATCCCTTTTCTAGGAACTAGTCAATTAAGGTAGGGTTCTTGTTAGTCTATGTCTACCCTTCTTTTATGATCTATCTGCTTGTGCTCTATAGCATAGAAAAGATAAGAGGTTCCCCCCAGCCCTAATTGAATGTTCTCCTTTTTCGATCCAAATGGAGCTAATAGTTAGATTCCAGAATAGCCAATACAGTACGGTTAAGACGAGTTCTCAGCCATTGATCGTCTTTCATTGGAAGTTTCCTTTGATGTCGGTGCTGGCGAACGAGAAGGTTTCATCCCTAGAATAGATTTGATCCTTTAGGCTAGTAGGTTATAGGGGAAAGAGCAAGCTAGAGGTCCAACCTAAACAAGCGTAAGATCTGAGGGAAGCGAGTCGTAATCGAATTTACCTACCTTTTAGCTTTGAGTAAACAGACAAGCTTATCCAGTTCTAGCCCCCTTCTAGTAACAAAAAAGCTATTCATGTCATTGGGGAGTGAGCTCGGGTGAAAGCTTTGCCAGCGAACCTGGACTCTCTTTTAGAAAAGGGATAGCAGGAAGAGAAGAAATAGAGCATCAACAACCGTTCCACTCTAGCGGAACTTCTAACTTAAGTTGCTCACGTTTTTTAGCAGGGTCTGGGCTACGGGGTCCTTTTAACCCCTCTCTTATGCGTTCGGGGATGGCCCCTCATGGATGCTATCTATTCTAACTTGTTGGATGCCAACCCGGCCCTTCGACTTAGTCTTAGTGCGTCGGCAAATTGGTCCTCCCAGACTTGTACTCGAGGACCATGCCGAACCCCGCATCAAAGTCTTGTCACCCATCCAATGGGGTCAAAGTAAGGAAAGAGCTCGTAGCCACGTTATCGGTCTTGATCACGAACCTTGAGCCCAGCGAAGAAAACTACACTGCGCTCCAGCTGGTGGTGAAGGAAAGGGGCTATTCCCTCAATGAATAAGAGTTTTCCAGAGAATTCTGGAGATCTTTTTCTTTGCCAACAATCTAAGCAGGATTCTACATCCAACGCATTTCATCCCACGTAGGAAGCTTGCATTCACGAGTATCTCTAAGCTTTTGTGTGACATGGATCTTCCTTCTATCTCAGAGGTTGCGTATATAGAAGATGGATTGGTTTGGAGTAATCTCTTCGTCTAATCACGAGACCACATGTACTTTATCTGGGATTGATTCCCGTTAGGTGGATTGGTTGCTGTGCAGCTAACTATCGACCCCTCTTGCTCTGACCCCTTCCTTCTTTATCTTTATAGGACTTGTTAGTAGCTTGAAGTCTGTCTCCTTTCATTCCCTATATCCTCTCCCTAAGAGCAGAGCCACTTGATCAGAGAGAGAGAGATAGACGATGTTTACACTGCCTTGAATCAATGCATGAATTTGACGTTGGGGCTAAACCTCTTATTGTTTGGCCCATGAGGATACTTTCACTCTACTTGCTCTTGTTGCCTGCTCCTCCGTCTTCCGCTTGTCACGAAAGATTATGCCTTGAAGAATGAGAGAGAAAACTCCAATGCTAGGAAACTTCCGATCAAGCGCTTCCGAGACTAAAGTCCCCTTACCAAGAGCAGAGTGATGAGCAGGTACAGGATCCAGCAAGACGGGAGGAAGGAATATTCCATCGGGCTTAGTCTGAGCCAAGCAAACGATCGAAGGAGTGCTAACGCACTAATTTTCTCGCTCCCTATCTTGAGTAAGGGGTGAGAAGGATACCCTATCTTATCCAAAGATGGTAGCAAGCTCTTCTCTTAATAGGTTCCCAATCCAATGATCATGCCTTCATTCCTTATTAAACACGATATTTATCGAAACCTCTATTATTTCCGACTGATTCAGTTCAGCCCCCCCCCATGCTGATTGACTTCTTGTTCTAGGACGCTTTCTACTCTTTATTGTCTGCCCAATGAACTTCCTTCTTCTATATCTTCTTATTTAGGAAGAACAGATTCTTTTATCCATATTCGATTCATGGACCATGCTTAGTTCTATCAAGATCTAGCTCCCCCTCTTCAGAGGCTTAACAGGACAGTCTATGGTCCGTCTTCCTTTCGACTTCTGGGTTGGAATGGTTCTTAAAGCTCGGCTTGGGAGGCTATCTCAGAGAAAATGCATCAATCAATGTCCGGCTTGAGACCTTTCTTTGAACCTTTCGTCTTTGATTCTTTAATCTCGTATCTCGGACTGAACCCTATAAGGAGCTTGGCCTAGTGAATCCAATTATGCTTTCCTTGTTTCCCGGTTTACTTTTCAGCTAAGGAGAGGTGGGAAGAGTAGTTGAAGCTTTCATATAATAATAATGAATGTCCGGTTTCAAAGCTATAGGCATTCTCCAGTGCATTGGACCCAGTGTAAAGCCCTGGTGTTTTAAACCCTAGTCAACCGTAAATGTAAGATAGGATAGGTTCCTCCGGTCTCTTTCCCATCTATATTGCCTTCACCTAAAGGAGAACCAGCAGCCTGGCAGCCCGGCCTTCCACACATTCCTTATTTGGATACACACTGGCAGGGCAGGGTGGTTGGGAGTTTTCAACTTCCTCTATACACTGGCTTTCGTTCTAGCTCCGCACCTCTCCCTGCCGGTCGCCTCACCCTTCCTCATCATCATCCAATTCCTTCTGCAGTTCATCATGATAGTGGTCGAAGCCATCTCTTTCCTGTCTGCTTACATATAGGGGGGCGAGCTCCTCGAGGCTGCACTCGCCTTTTTGAATTGGCTATGCCGAAAGCAAGATCGTCTAGTTCTACCGGATGGGCATAGTAGCTTTTAAAAAGTCCTATGCATCTTTTTCCTACTATCAGTAGTAGTTTAAGAAAAGAGCCTTATGCCGGAACCCTAAAGGCCAGCTCTCTCTTGCTTTAGTTAGTTGAAGGCTTCCGTTGGCTGGGCTGGACCAAAGGATCGTTCTCCTTTTCTTGAGCGTAAAGGAAAGGATGTCCCACTTCCAACCTGTAACTGACTTCAATCTGTCTGAGTTGGTTGACGCATATATATCTTACATATGTTTAGGATGAAATCCAGCCATAGCGGTGAATCCTGACCATTCAGAAAGGGTGGTGGAACTCGTTGCCTATGGCGACGTATATCAAGAGGTGTCCGGTTCAGAAGTTGAGACCGAATCCATTCCGGAAAGCGTCTTCACTCCCGGCTTCTGCTCCTCATGCAGTGGTTAGGCGGGTAGAGTACGGTCCCGATGATCGAATGTTTTCTTCCACTCGTCCCCGTGTCGACTATTTCCGGAGGGCTTTTCTCTTCTTACTTTCCTTTTCAACTCAACCGGAAAGAACGAACATCGAGATTGGAAAATAGCTGATCAATGAACATCGTCTTCGGCGGCGGTTTTAGAGTATTAAGGGCTTTATGCCGTGCCTCTCCTTTAACCGAAAAACCGGAAAAGAAAGAGGGTTCGCTCTTGGCCTATTAGTTGGCTTAGCCGATATGAGCTTATATAGTCTCGGTCCTATGAATCTGACCGTACTTCCCGAGCCCGAGGGTCGAGCTGCTACGCTCCTCATTGACTGGAAATGATTTAGATTGTATCGCTTACTAGAGATCCTGAGAAGCTCAGAATGCAACCAACCCCCTCTCTTTCAATATCGGTGGATCCTAGAGATCCGTTTGATTGATAGAAGGATCAGGGAGAACCCCTATCCGACCAATGGATCTTCCAACTAGAATTCTCAAGGACTTGAGGCAGCCTCTATTAAAGCAGTTGCTAAATTGATATAGCGATCCCTTGAATCCAATGCATCCATGGAACCAATCGCAGATTCTGGAGCCAAAGTAATCATAGAGAAGCTAAGCTTTCAGGCAAGGGAGGTATAGGCTACAAAAGATAAATTCCAGTCCTACAGCTTCTCTAGCTTGAGCAGTCAGTAGTCTTTACCTTTACAAATTTATACGCGTCAGCGAGAAAAGGTCAGCATATAGACATAATC
Organism: Sapria himalayana; assembly: GCA_029783825.1. Taxonomy (NCBI): domain Eukaryota; kingdom Viridiplantae; phylum Streptophyta; class Magnoliopsida; order Malpighiales; family Rafflesiaceae; genus Sapria; species Sapria himalayana. The sequence goes on along the minus strand of JAREIK010006651.1, from coordinate 14,048 downwards.
TTGATGGAAATTCCAACGGAGATGATTAATAATCTAGCTCGGGCTTCCTTAGTTTTATTATTTAGTTAGATGGTCAAAATATAATCAATGGATGAACGCTTAACGCCCCCTTAGCGGCCAGCTGCTTCAGATTCATCGAATTCCCTCCCCTCCCCCTTTGCTGAAAGCACTTCCTATAGCGAACCAAGCAAGGAACATCACGAGTAGGCTGGTACCAATTTCTCCACATCAGCAGCAACATAGGCATCTGAATCTTAAGTAGGAAATTCCTTCATCTCAGATGAGGTACACAAATGTCTTTCAATTTCCAGGCGGAGACGAGTTTGAGTTTATCAGCACACCCCCGGAAAAAGTTGGGTCGAAACTGAGCTTGTAGAAAGATTCCGTTGATTTTCGGGCTGGCCCTTGCCTATGGAAAGAATGGTGTCTCAGAAAGTTGTTGAATGCCTCAACTTCGGATGATGACTAGCTAGGATTAGGATCAAAACACCATTTAAGGCACATTTTAACCTAATTAACTGAAGCAGATGCAGGATCCGAAGTCTTCGACTCAGGCTCAGACGAACCGAGAGTCCTGTCTATCCTTAGTCACAGCGAATTATACTTTTGAGCTATACCTCCGCCCATAAAAACAGAACTTTTGGATCTCCAAATGCACCGGATGGACTTATTGCTCAGTTTCGTGGTGAAATTCCACCTCCCTTTTTCATAGCTATTATGGAGGAACCGCTGCCCTCACTCAATTCAAATCTCGAAATCTTTACCCGATATTGAAATGCTTATCTTATATGGCACCATAGGTCTTAGTTTCGTTTCCTATATGCGCTTTCGTTCCATCTGACTTCAAGAACTTGTAGGGGGCCACCCACCTTTTCCCCTTTACCCTCTCACTCCCTAAGGAATGAAAGGCCACATCTAACTTTTCCCAAACCACTGGAATACGAATGAGCACCGTTAGCTATCTCCTTCAAAAAGAGAGTTGGTTGAAACAAAAATGAGAAATTTGAATCGGATCGAAATTCGTTAACTTGCTTTTTAACAGCGTCCCAGAATACGCTCTCTCTATCACCTATCTGGCGCCCTAAAGCAGAAAGACGACGGATTTCATTTTTCTTATTATTGTCGTCTTCGTCTTTCTCAGCCACGTAAATAGTCGCGGCTTCGATATCGTCGCACTGTTCCGGGGTGAACCCCCTTTCCTGAGCGATTTCTTTAGCTCGCAGACTAAGAGACTTTTTGAATTTCTCAATCCGAGTATTGAGCCGGTCCGCCTCTTCCCAGTCTCGTGAGTTCAGAAGTTCGAAGAACTTATTGTTTTCTTCGGCGTCTAGAGCCTTCCAGATGTCCTCCTGGTCCACCTCGTTTACGATCGGATCGATCGGCGGGGGATTCGAACATCCCTCTCCTGAAGATGGCCCGGCCCTGTCCATATAGGATAAAATATCTTGGTTTTGGGTTCTACTAATAAAAACAAGAATGAAAAAGACAATTCGAAGCCATTTTCCAGAGTCACCAAGGAATCCAAGAATTTTCATAAAGAAAAACTGTATGTAAGTGGAGTATATCCTTGTTACAAAAAAACAATTCCAATTTCCATTCTCGAAAAAAATGTGAAAAAAACAACACAACGAAGAAAACACCAACGGAAACTAGGGAGCAGATTTGTCTACTTTTTGACTTTGTCATAGTTATGTACGATGCCATACTTTTCTCTGATAGTTTTATAGTGCAGCTAGGAGAGCTAACTAAGACTAGGAGCTGATTCTATACCAGTCACAGCGGATTCTGGGCATCAATGCACTCACTCCTCTCCTTTCAGTCGAGAAAAGGTGTAGAGACCAACGGGAGAGGTTCGATGAGCTCGACTAGCTAGTTGAGGAACGGTTAAGACTGTGATTGCTTAAATAGTCAGTGGAGCTGGCGCTCTTACCCCAAGGCGAAAAGGCCTTATCCCATATTAATGCTATATTCGCTGCTGAGAATCGCCTTTAACGAAGAGAGCGGATAAATAAAATACATAATGATCGGAAAACGAAATCTAAGCCCGCCTTAGATTAGAAAAGAATTATTGTCGTGTAGCTATTCTCAGAAAAGAGAGAATACTAGGTACGAAGTAAGTCATAGCTAAGCGTAGAGGAACCAGAACGGAGGTAAGAAAAGGCATACCAAAACGTAGCTTCTTGCTTACTTAGTACTTGTGCTAAGGGCTTTACAAGCTGGTTAGGTCGAGAGGGTAAGAGGCCCTAGTGTACATTGCCCTTTGTCTTTCAATCTTTAGACTTCGGGTATGCGAAGCTCGGGACAAGGATCGAAATCCAAGCGACAGATCGTTGAAAATCTGGCGCATGAGTACTTCATGTGAATGGCCATTGCCCCATACCATAACATAAGGCTGATGGGGCAGAGCCAACGCAGAGAGAAATCCTTAGTCAAGTTTCGGACTCTGAAAGGAACGAAGTCGCTAGAGCGAAGCTTTTGGACTGGTTGGAGAGGAACGCAGTCACTTGAGCGATAGGTTTTCAAAACAAAAAAAGTCAAAGTAAGGCTTGTCAGTCGAGCGAGTAGGATACGAAGTCACTGTAGCTAAGCATGCAGGCTTAGCAAACTCAGCCGAACCTTTATGAGGGATTGCTGATATGAAAGATAGGGCTAGGCGTCAGTCTCGTAGAAAGACAAGAGCCTGGAAAGCTCGATAAAGGCTGTCAGCCGGTAGCGAATAGTAGAAAAGCCTGCCTGATTTTATCTTTGATGAAGAAAGCTATCCCGAGTATGAAAAAGGGGGTAGCTAAGATACCAACAGGATAGTAGTAGCTGTCCCTAACAGGTACGTACTTAGTCGACGACGCCGGAGGAGGGACCATTAAAGAAAGTCCCTTGTACCCTTCCTCTAGAACCATTTTCAATTCCTTCGGTTTCATCTTGTGTTGGAGATGGCTCAAAACCAATTTTATCATTTGGTGGAGCCTGCAGCCAACTTTCAAAAGCCGCTGGCTAGTACCTCCTCTATTCCATTTATCTTTCCTAACCCCCCCTGCAAAGCCCAAATATCCATAGCTCTCATGTCCTGGGACGAGGAACGGAATGCATGTTGCTACCTTTTTTGCATCCTCTCGAAAAGTGGGTTGCCAGCGGGAAGGAATGCAATCTCTTTTTCCCAGAGTGAGTTCCCGCAGGTCATTTCTCTTATGAGGCAAGTCGTTTTAGAGCACAAGAAGTTGCTGAAGAGCGAATCAAGTTCCAACTGGAATCGATGGCGCATGGCCAGGAGGCAACAAAGGCTTTGGATTGGAAGTCTATGCAAAGTAGTCCTTTACAGACAACGAAGAGCGTATGGCGAATCCTTTTGGCTGGGTTGAGCTATCAGAGGAAGGGCCTAGAGTATTCGGCCTAACTCACAGGCGGATCTAAAGTAAAGGCTATTAATAGTCGCCTAAGCAGACGATGGACGAGACTCTTCCAGAGTGGCTTTCTGCTTCTGACGGGCTTGTGACCAACTCGGTAAAAACCCCTAATTAAAACTAGTCCCTTTCTCTTGTTTCCTTCTCATATAGCTGGAAAACGCTCAGTTTTAAGGATCATTTCTCCAGTCGAAGGTGTAGAGCAGATAGCTGTCCTTCCTTCTTTAGTTTGAGCATTCCGAACCAGGCCGAATTGGATCTCTTCTCTACCCCCCTACCTCATGCATCGGTACGCTAAGGTAGGACTGTTTGGGCTTAGTAGGTGACCGCTTGGCAGTAATAGTTTTCCCTCCTTCTTCCTTGCTCCATAAGGTTGGGCTTTGTTCTACATTGATGGCTGTGCTATCAGCTGGGAATGGAGTGGCCTAAAGAAAGGCTCCTTTTCTCCCCGATACCCTTCCTTCGGCATCCCTGAAAAGGGCATCTCTTTCAGCACTTGAACCTCTTGGTGGGGGACGGAACAAAAGAATTTTCTATTCAAAAAAAAGAAATATCGGACAAGATCGTAGAAAAGGTAGTGGCTGATCTTTCCCCAACCCAACTCCATCACCTCTTTGGACAGTGGCCTTTGCTTATTCCCCTCATCTCAGGTTATAAGACATAATTTCAGGGTCGCGTCGAAAGAAGACCTGCTTAGAGTGCGCCCTTTATGTGTTTCGTCCGACTCCTCATAAATGAAGGCGAAAAGACTGATTGTCTTTATTATATCCCTAGCGGACAATCGGGTGGTGGTATCTCAGTCAATTGATTTAAGAATGGTGGATGATTTAACACCCTTTTCCCTCTCCCTCAAGGTCTCGTAGGGCTTTCGGTTAAGAAGGTGATCAATCATAAATGGGGCTAATCCCGTGGATGCTGCTTACCTAGATGCATAAGATAGGTTAAATCCATGCAATTCGATGCTGGTGAAACTATAATCGAATATTGTAGAAAATGAAGTGTCTGTTGTCTTTCCAACTCCTTTTGGGCAAGCAGCTTCACTCGGATCTTCTTTATTGTGCTTGTCGTGCTGGGACTGCTCCTCATTAACAACCTCTCATTCCTCAACTGTTTGGTACACTCCTCTGGCTACTTGTACTGATAACGCTGGGACTAATTGAACTCAGGCTGATTTATCCTCTTCTGACTGCCCTTCTTCAGGCACAACCATACATTCTTTTCGTTGGGCAATTCAATTGGATTTTTCCCCGCTCGATTTGTTTCTTGTAGTCATCGCCGGACCGGAGCTCTTCCCCCTAAATATCCTTTCTATTGCGGGTTTCGAGCTACTCGCTACTATAGTGACAAAAGTCCAGTTGACGTAGCGTAGGTGGAAGAAGATCGGACTCAGTTCCTTTCCGTGATAACTCCATTCTTTTATTGGGCTGGTGGGTTAGAAGCATTAGAAGATCTTCCCCATCCCTAAGGGAATGAATGCTTTAATAGTCCTTTCCCTTTGGCCAAGCTAGTAAACTACCTCCTTCTATCATTTCTTACTTTCCTTTTTTTACTGTAGCGGTTACGGCTATACTACTTTGCTCAGAGAACCAAGTCCTTGCTTCCTTTTTGAATGCAGTTCGGGATCGAACGGGAGGCTATTTTCCGTTACGGGCTTATGGATCTAGTTGATCGTCCCAGTAAAGTACTAAAACTACTAACTACTTAGTTATCGTCACTGGCTGCAGATCTGGCTTGGCTCGATAGGCTATGGAATAAACGGATGGAGGCAGGCTTGCTTGACCCTAGCCCTAGCTTCTGAAACAAGAGAACGGACCGACTCTAACTAATCCACTCCTACTAACAGGAAGGGTAAAGGCGGACCTCGTCCTACTTTAACTCTACTCTTTCCATTTAAATGCTAGCTCGATTGCAGCTAGATTGCTCAGTAGGGACTACTAATGGACTCTAACAAACGAAGTGAGGGCCCCTGCCCCATATCCCCGCTGCGTGGGCGTTCCTGTAGAAAGGAACTCAACTCAAAACGAATCGAAAACAAAACCACTTCAAAACGATTTAGGCGACATTCCACGCACAACTCGCATTGAAGACTGCCCACACGAGAAAGGAGCGACTCGCCAGGCTCGAACTGGCATAAAGAAAATCGGATGAAAGATTTTCCTATCTTCCGTCAAGAGGAGTCGCTTTGGTAACGCAGTTCGGGTAACAACTCAAACTAAAGCCTCCCTACATCTTCGGGTCGTTAGACCATACCAGCACAAAAAGCCAAACAACGACATTCAAGCAGCTTTTTAATCAAACCGGCCGTATAACTCGAAATTATCCCGTGTTTTGACTAGTGCTCTAAAGAAGGACTTGTTTCGTCCCTCAGGTTCATTTAATTCCATAATGTTTTCTTTTTTGTTTAGTTTTTATATAGTAAATTCCTTATTATTTTATAAAATTCCATTGGCAATCAAGTGATTCTTTTGCTCCACCCAGAATGGATGGGAGTATCTGGATCTAGGCCAATTTCCCTATGCGGAGAAGTGCTCATCTCCCTAAACCATAAGTCGCTAATCTAGGCGTATGGTCTTTGTTCATTCCAAAGAAAGAAAGTAGTGTTCGGTAACTAACTGTTCCCTCACTCTATACTACTCCGCGGAGTGAATGGAGAGCGATGGATCCTGTCCCTCTGATCAATGAATTCTTTCCCCCACCGGGCGGAAGGCGACCCCCTAGCCAAACACTTCCTTTCCCTTTTCCTTAACCTTCAACTAAGCTTCAAGACCGATTCTCCCCTGTGCAAACTCCTAACTTGGATCTTCCTACCGCTCCGCTGATGAGAGGCCATCCCCTCCCCCAATGGCTACAGAACTCTTCTTCCTAGCACCTACGCTTGCGCGAGCAAAGGCCTTTTTTGAAGGAGCTTACCCTTTCTCTACTTTTGATTCACTTGCAGCATCTAGCCTTTTAAAGCAATTACCATGTCTTAGAAGGAAAGTCATCGGATTAACTGTAAATTCCTTTTGTGGACATCTGAGTAGAGGGGGAAGGCCTTTTTTTGTTCAGTAGGGCGTTGGCTCGTTTAGTAGACAGCGAGCGAGCTGACGAACGAATGAATGAGCGAGCCTGCCTGCGAGTGAATATATGAACGAGACGAGTGAGTGAGTCTACGAGTTTGACTATGGCTTGAACAAACCTTTCTCTTTTTCAGTTTGATCTTTTTACTTATAACTGGCCGAAGTAGGTAGTGCCTGCTGCTTTATACTCCTATTTAAGCTCCGAAACCTGCTTTTCTTTCCTTATTTCACTTTCAATAGTAAGCTTCTTCGATTGCTTGCTAACTGCCCATATCTATTCAAAAACCAATTCAATTCATGGTAATAGGTAATCCATGTTATTCACTATGAAGATGTCATCGCTACATTCACTCTAAAGATTACACAGGAGATTCAACAGCAACTGCTGTTACGGATGGAGTATCCGGATATTAAATGAAATTTCTTCTTCAACCATTAGCAGGAGCGTAGCTTCCTTTAAAGAAAGAAAGACAAGAAAGGAGATCCCAACCCCTCGGTGGTGAATAAGAGTGAGGAGGCCCTCGTAAGGAGAGATTGATAAGTAGAAAAAGAGAATAGGAAAAGAAAAGAAAAACAAAACCCAGGGGTCCGGGTAATGAATAACAAAGGTATATTATTAATAACTGGTATAGTCTTCTTACACGCGGTTCTTATAAACAAAGTCAATAAAAGCTTCCTAAGGTAAAGTATTTCAAGGAATTTCCTAGTATGGTATGATAAACAAAGAAAGTAAAGCAAGAAAGCCAGTGCCAGCTAATGAGACATGCCATCCATCCATAGTCCTACTTCTATTGGATCGAGAATGGATTCGACGTTATTCTATAGTTAAGAAAAGCAAAAAGGTAAAGAACTATAGCAGGAAGGGACAAAACAAAAGGGAGCGAAGTAACTTCTAGCTTCTTTCTCTTGCCCAGGCCAGGAGTTAATAGAAAATAGTTAATGCAAAGGCAAAGGCCTTCTTTGAGTATCGAATCCGCAATAAGTCATCCGGACACTGGAAAGTCTCCCGTCTCCTGTAAATCTGCGTGATCTCTATCTGTCGGAAAGGAAAGCAAAGCTAACCTTGTCTCTTCTCTCGTATAAACTGCTTGCTTCTGGAGTGCGGGAACTGGCACTATCGCATCAGTAGGATCCGCATTTGTTTGGAAAGTGCTTTGCTGCTCGTTTGAAGGAATAGCAAGCAGAAAACTACAAAAAAGGGGTAGCACATAAACCAAGCTATGATTTTATCAATCGCATAGAAGATACGAGTCTTCGCGTACAGAAAAAAGTGCTATTCCGCACGCATGAGATTCCAGAGGGTCCATTACATCCACCAACTGCTATCATCCCTGGGCCGACAACACGTACTCCACCTTCCTTGCTCAGTCCAGAACCGGCATAACAGACCCAAAAAGTAATTCATTCAGGCCGAAGGAAAAAGATGGAAATGATTGTAAAGAACTCTCCAGCAGGCGTATGCTCAGTTCCGGATCCATCTGTCTGCGGGACGTGATCTCTTGAGTCCGGCACTCCCCTATAGGTTCATTCATTCAGGAACGATTCCGTTAGTGTCCAAATCGAATTCCTTTTATATCAAGCCGGATATCAATGAAGCAAACTTAGCTTACAAATCTACGTGAGCATAACAATGATGGAGCGAAAGAAATTGCTTGTTGCCCAGATCGATCATACAAAAGGGGGAACGAACCTCTAACAACTTAAAAGAGGGGAAAGGCAGCCTGAAAAGCAGAAAGCGATTCAGTAAGTCTTCCCGGGCTAATGTTCTTTCTTTTAAGTGAAAGAAGGGATCTATGAACCTGCGAGGGGGTGAGTCATCTTTGATCTTCTGACCGGTGCTATACGCGTCTTCCCCGAATGAATAGTAAAACTGCGCCTATTCACAATGTACCCGGAGCCTTTCATTCAATATCTGTAGTTTCAGTCTACCTTGATACATCTTCTTTTCCGAAAGGTTGCTTAAGGCCCTATGCTTCAGTCTCTATGCTCTCTATAGGGGATATCTTCAACCCTATTCAGGCAAATGCTGGATTTCAACACCTGGGAATCTTGGACAATGGGAGAGGGGCGGATCAACAAGTAGTTCCCCTGACTATTGACTATATAAGGGAAGGGGGTTCGACAGTCTTCTCTAACGTCTACAGGGAACGCATTCTGTTAATGTCTATAGATAGAGGATGATTCTTCATCTCGAATCGGGATCAAAGGAGGGGGGACTTCTTCGATAAACACTACTGAGATTCAAACTCCACTACCAATCTTTCCATCTTTTTATCTGCAGGGAGACTTTGAGCCTTTCATCGTTCACCCCTTGCCATACTGTTACCGGGTGATCCCTCTCCTCTACTGCTTAGGCTACGCTTGGAGTAGACTAGACGAATAGCTTTGATTTGTTTATACTAAGCTATATCACCCATTCGATCAAAGAGCCTGTCTAGTATTGACAATCATTCCCACGGAATTTCATATTGCATGAACCAAATGGAGCACTCTCCGTTGTAGATCTTCAAAGCTTATCATTGGTTAAATCTTGATGAGCAAGAAGATGTTTTCTAGACGAATGCGAAGATGACAGAGCTTGGAGTTTCCCACTCAAGGGCTGCTCGTCCTAAGGGATGCGCTCGATTATTAACATATTTAAGTAGTGCGTTAGAGCAAACGAAGGCCTCGTTAATAAAAAAGGGGAGTGCTAACGAGCAAACGACGACCTGACTCTACTCTACTCGCGCAAACGAAGGCCACTTTCGAAGCCTTCTATTCTATTCTATTCTATTAGAGGGCGCGCACTTCTTCTCGCTATATAAAACGTCAACTTAAACTACGTCCATCCGGAATGAAGATTCACAGCTATGCAAAATCTCAATCCAGGGGACCTGGTGTAGACTTCCGTGCCGGAGGGTGAGCCCTTTCTCGTCTTTATTTCCCCTGATAGCGAGAGGGATGCTCGGTAGCCCGACCGATAGATATAGAGAGCGAACGTAGCGACCGAGCGAAGCGATCTTTCTTTTTTACCGAGATGGCTATTTGATTGATTTTCGGAACTGGGTAGCAAGAACAGCAGTTTCCTTACCCTTGTTTCCTTGCCTGTACTCTTATCCCTGAGTCTTTGATCAAGGAGTGGCTCACTGCCCAAAACTGCCATGGAATGGAGCCTTTTTGTAGGAGTCTTCGGATTTAGGAGTCAGCGTAGGTCGAATTCTTTTCTTCCTCAGTTGTCGAGGAGTCAGCCTTTAACGAAGAGGAATGAGCTCCCCTTAGCAGACCTGTTATATAGGTTTTCTGTTCTCACGCCAAGAGCAGGTTTTTCTTGCTCACTCGGTAACTAGATTCGGGGAAGGTATCGGAGAAAGTATTGATAACTTTCTATCTCCTCTTTTTCAGTCAGGGAATTTCCACTCTTTTAATCTGTAGCGCAACGAGGTCTCAACGAAAGGAGCTAAGGAGCGACTAAAAAAAAACCTCACTCGAGGAAAGGAGTAAGCTAGATTCAACAGTCAAGATGGATTTGATGAGTTTCTCCACTCTGGGCTGGGAATCTCTTTCCCCGTGCGAGAAGATAAGGTCTTGATGGCTACTGAATGAACTTGGCTGATTTTGGGTCTGCGACTATAGCCTTTTCGGGGAAAGCAGGAATTGGGATTGCTTACGTATTTAGCTCTTTGTTTAGTTCCGTAGTCTTCCTACGACTTGGGGAAGCTGTTCGGATATGCTATTCTTGCCTTTGCCTTAACCGTTCGCGCGTCGATGATGTCCTTTTCCATCCTATTTTTATTTTTGTTCTGACTGGCAACTGCCTAGCATTCAAGGCTCTTTTTCTTTAGTTAGGGTCGTTAGTTAGGACCATTGGCAATCAAGGATTGATTCTCTTTAGTCTTCTTTTCGGCAACCTCGGGGATGGAATCTCATCTCTCTTGAGGCGGCAAAACTAATGGCGCTGTGGCGCAGCATAGAAAGAAGTAGGAGCTAGCGACCAGATTTCTTTCCACCCAGAGTCGAGTATCCTACTCCCGCCCATAATGGTCCCCAATGTCATGATCTGACCTGGTCGACCCAATCCGTTTCTCCCGTATGAGCGTATCGAACAGAAGACCTGCTCAGCTCTCGAGGCAAGGTAGATTAGCCCAAAGAGGTAAGCACGAACATGAACGTAACTCGCATTCTTTCCGGTCACCCTTTCGGGATATAAGAACGCGAGCGGTGGACGGTTACTCCGACAAGGATTCGTTTTCGGTAGATCGAGCGATTCCTCCCCGTCTCACTTGGGAATCTTCCTATTATATTCTTCCTGCCTGGCAGCATTGGCTTAAGACTCCGGACTGATCCCTTAGATTGTTTTTCAATCTTGTGATGTTTTTTGAGACAAAGCACCTCGTTCCATTCCCTGTGTACCGTCTATCTGAGAACCTTGGTCCCACTTCGAAGTTTGTAACTGGTTGCGATACTGGCGTGATTGACAAACCAACTAAATCTGGTCCAACAGTTGATATTGACATTTTATGTCTTGTGACGGATTGCTTCTTTGATAGATTGTTGCGTCACCTGGGATGGAACATGAAATGCATATAGAAAAGATAAGTTCAATTCAGGACAGGAAGGTAGTTGTGTAGGCTCGCCAGCCTTGTTTCAGAGTCCTTTGTACTCTCTTCAGCTAAAGCTCTTAGCTAAGACTATTAATGGGCGAGTGGCCGATAGTTCAACTCGGCGATTGGATGATCCAGACAACTCAACTTGGTGCTGCCCTATTACGTAAAGGCGACCCCATATTCTCAACATGACATGACAAAACCGACCTAATAAAAAAGAATCTCAATTGAAGAAGAATGGAAGAGGGATCGATCGCACTTCTTCTATGGAAATTAAGAAGTGACAAATGCCTAACAACCAATGAGGGGCTAAGGAATGATGAATCGCTTAGCGCGATAGAGCTAAGGAAGAGGAATTCGAAAAATAGCAACGGTCCTCAACAGGAAAGATTGACTATAAGTCCACGTTGTGAGCTTAAGGTTCCATGAAATGGACTCTTTCTAGTCGTAGTTGAATAGAAGGTAGTGAAACTATTTCAAACAGGCTCAGTCTCAGGCTCAGGTAAGTGGACTTCTCGACCTTTAGAAAAAGAATCGAAACGAAAGCTGACTCGACCAAAGTAAGAAGAAGCGAGAAGTAGGCTAGAAGAACAAGCAAGGAAGCTCAGCCTAGAAGAAAGACACAAAGGAGAAGAAATAATAGGAGGAGAAACCAGATAGGAACAACAACTACTACTAAGGTAAAGGCCTCACCCTATTATTTAAAAGAGTCAATAATAGAAGGCCTTACTTAAGGAAAAAAGACTACTATAACAACGTGAGTGCCTCCCTTGACAGAGGCACTCACTACTGGCAAGGTTTGTCCTCCTAACAGGATTAACTCTCTTGCCGGAGAATAATAATATTCTTTTTTTTCCACTCCACTCGACAGCTAGCAAGTCAGTCCCTCTTAACAAGAGAGGAACTTACTTGACGGATAGGAATCGTCTTTGATATTATTATCATTTGATAGACAGCTAGCAACTCCTCTGGAAATCACTTGCGGGAAGAAAAGGTAGTTATCCATATTCTAGTCCACACGAGACAGAGACGCAAGCAAGCAATAACAGGAACCGACACAAAGAATAGGTTGTATGAACCGGAACAAGAATCTCCATAAGAATAACAGGAACAACAGGAACAGGTCTCTTGTCACTCTCCCCTCGCTCAACTAGCTAGGTAACTACTAAGGTAGTGTTCACTAAAGGCATACGCCACTGGATCCCCTCGCTCAACTAACCATCCTTACAGTCATTACTTTATTTCATCTAAGCATACAAGAACTCTCAAAGAAGAAATGTTAGTCCTAATGGGATATTGACATTGGGTCATTCGGTCACTACCTCATATGCTCTCTCCCCTACGCTTTTGGGGGCGGTTGTAGCGGGAAGGTATGAGATGAACCAATCCTATTCAAGTGGCAGCGCTGATGTTGATTGAATCGCGGGTGTGCTTTCCCATTCCTATCTAGGCGTGAGAGAAGACTTTCATCAACCTTGGCATTATGGAGAACATTACTCCACAAGGGAATCTACTAATCTTTGGTCAAGCCTAGGTCCGGTCAGTAAGGCTGGTTTATGGGTTGTCTTTTCTTTGGTTTGAAAAGACGCATCATTGCAGAACCGATATCTTCTTTGGACGGGCTTAAGGCTCTTAGCCCTTTGTTTACGACCTCCTAACAACATAGCACCGATACGATCTCCCACTGGTTCACAAAGTCCAATCCTTCTACTTGTTATAATTTGATTCTCCCATTGCTTCATTGCTTGTTCTGAGACACCATGATTGGACAACCCCCGTAGCCCATTTCCCAAAACTCCTTTATTAGGACCGAAAACGAAGTCCATTGGCCCTGATCTCTGTCAAGGCTCTTGCTTTGAAGCTATAGATGATGGTAGAGTAGCGTCCGCTGTCCTTACCTTTCTCATCTACTTGAGATGTTCCTTTGCCTGCATCGATGATAGTCCCGTCCGGTGTACCGTATGATTCTATCCTGGTGCCACCGGAGGCCCAGAACCGGGCCGTTCTCACTCAGTGAGTCCGGGAACTCAATTCCTAAGCGTCGAGAGAGATTTGAACCACTTGACTTAATTTAGATCCGGGTCAATGAAGGAAAAGAAATCCCTTATCTGCTAGCTCAAAGCCCGTCTGTCTTGTTCCATCACTTTGAGTTAGTTGAAAGTCCTTCTCAATCAGGCCGTGTCCTCATGGGAATCACTCATTCACTGCTCTTCTCTCACATCACATCAGGCTGGATGTCATTTTGCCAAGCATTTGGTACTGGCAAAACCGCATCTGTCGATGAAGCAGACAAAAGCCTCCAGGGCTTGCCCTTTTGTTTCCACTAAGCAGGCTCCCGTCTGATACTGTAACTGGATCCCAATATATAGGTAAACTAACTGGACGTGCTTACCGTATCCCCCAGAAGGGTTAGCAGGGAAACTTGTTGATTAAAGTAAAGAACCAGGGGTCTAGCGCTTTTGTAAATGGAAATGGGAAAGAAGTTAATTCCCTTGAGAAGTTGGCTGGGCTACACTCTTACAGAATTAGCGGATTGTCTCAAAGATGCTTTGGCCTTGGCCTTCTTCTCTAAGACCGGATTGTTTTCTTTTAAGGAGCGGGGAAATGGATTGACCATTCATTCTGCGCCCGCAGCTATGGAATCTGCTGTGAGGGGAATATCCCCGGTTGGTTGAGGAAGAGAAGTAGAAAAATCCGATGCTAGTCTTTACTGCTCACCCTAGCGACCAGTCAATCTCACATCAGGAAGAGCCTTTTTCGCCTGTCTTCACCGCCTTTCACAACGGAGGGCCACGTTAAACAGATTGGGCTCACAGAATACTTCAGGGCTGGAGTGAAGAGCCACAAAAGCACCTGTCAGGAACTGTAGAAAACGGACGAGAACTCATACGGTCTGAGACTCACTTCCTGAAAAGAGGGAGACGAGTTATGTAGGCTGCGCCGTTCAAGAAAATGCCGGTCAAAGAATCGATTCTATGCGTGGCCAGAAGACCGATGAGACTGACCAT